>JABFPG010000019.1:0-14092 GCA_022817505.1 Dicroscelio sp. ZL-2020 | reverse complement strand
AATATTCACTATTTTAGAGTTATAATTCGTTCTCTCAAAATATGTGTGCACAAATTATAACTCTAAAAAAGTGAATATTCACTTATTGAGAGTGATTTTCACTTTTTCAAATTCAGATAGTATGCAAGTGCGCGTGTAACGACGGGTTAAAAATTTAAATAAATGGGCATAAACTTCATTATTTCATAATGATTTTGCATAGTTGACTTCTTCTGTTTCAATTGAAATATTTTTGTTTTATTTTGGAAAACATTATGAAATTAAAATAAGTAACATAATTATAACCAATTTAAAAATATACATTTAAATTTGACCACAGCAATAATCTTATTTTTTATTGTTGTAACAAATAATAATCGAAAATGTAAAAGAAATCAATTAGATTTCGTTGTATGATTCCGTGTGGAACAACAAACAGACATTATATTTGGTTTAATAACAGAAGTTTTATTGTTTCAAATCAAACATAAGACAGTGTTATGGAACATCGTATCTACAGAAAAAGTATAAAGCTATAGGTCATGTAACATATACGTGATAGTAATCCTGTGCTAATGAAGATCTTCGATCTATAATATTTCTAGCGACATATGTAATGTATAAATATATACGCATATATGTAATCATGCGACGAAGAATGTTCTTGAGAGAACAGCGCGGGATAAGAGTGGTTCGGGAAAAGGGTAAGGTTGGTGATATACAAAAATAAATTGCAAATCGCCAAAAGCTGCCACGACAGAAGGCACAACAAATTGTTATATAGAAGCTTTCACAAAGGCTTCGTGCTCCTTTCGTCCTCGGATTAACGCGCTGATTGGCGCTTTGACGATATTGCGGGCGATCGAAGATATTCAGGCAAACCGGGAAAAACTTGTCCTACGACGTTAAAAAGATAACGACTGTCCATTAAGACGATTTAACCAAAAAGTTACTATGAAACCGACTAATCACAGCGCCGAAATTATCTCTACCGTTTTCTTAAGTTTATTTGGCTTTCTTGTCAAATTATTGCATGTAACATCAAGAACAACATCTAGATTCTATAGACTGCTAATTTTGAATTCATGTGCATTTTCTTGGCAATGATATGATAAAATAGCTATACGTCTTCATAGTACTTGATGAATATTCGTCTTGCATTGATTATTAACAATAGTTGAAAAATCGAACAAAATCACTTGGGGCTTGCAAATTAATTGTTTACATTCACGCGCGTATATTAAATCAGACATGTAAATAAAGAAATGCGAATCTACTTATTTATTCTATCGCTTGCTATTTCCATGAATTCGAAAATTCTGCCCTTGAACTATGTTTTGAAACTTTGCTAGTCTAACATTTGTTTAATGTGAACACGCGTCTGAAAGCATTTCTTTATTTACACCACTGTACATTATACTACTCAAACTACGGATTTTCTTGATTATGTTTTATACGTGTGTGTATATATATGTGTAGTAGCGTATTTGAAAATAACAAATTGAATTTTAATCAAATTTAAAAATATTATAAAAAGAAAAGTTTACAAACAATTTTTAAGGTAATAATAACTCATATTTAAAAGTATCATTAATCATAAAGTAATTCAAATTATATTATTAACAATTAATGAGCGTATTAAAAATTAATATAAATTAGTTTAACATAAATAATTAGTCAACATAGTCACTTGAAATTAATCAAGTTGATATAATTTGGAAACATTCCATTGAATGTGTATAAATAGTTTTAAATATTGTTAAATATTTTATATACTTGAGAAGCGACAATCGCTTGTCTTCATACAAACAGAGTAAAGAAAAACTGCGGCGTATTTTAAAAAAATATACATTACACGTGTTACGTTAAAAATTGCAATTTCGCTTACGATTCTACACAAAACGAAAACATGAAAATATTTGAAACAGACAATTAAAACTATTTAAAAGAAAAAAAGTACGCAAAAACAGATTAATCCAATTTGTACAGTGTGACGAGGCAGGGTCAAAAATTTTGCGGACTTATCGAAAGCGATGTTCCAATTAATTTTTGATTCCGTTATGAGTAACATTGACTCTACACTATGGTCGCTCTTTTAAAATCGATCTTAATATTAACGCGTCTAATCATTTATTTACACTAAGAGTAAGATGACGAAAAATTATTTACGTATAAAAAATATCTAGTAGAGCTAGAATTGCATCACTACTTTTAGCATATAGACCCCCAGCTTCATTGATATCAAAAGCTGTAGATGCTACAATCCGAGAATGCTCAAATACAACACCCGAGCAAGTTACACCTTTTGCAGAAGCAAGCAAGTATATTTATGAATTAAATAATAATGCAAATGTGATATCTCAGAAGATAGCTTTTTATACTACGTTTGCACAGTGCTTACCAAGTAAAGTATTTACTGATCAGCAATCTGCTGACATGTGGTTTCACTTAAGCAGATTGAATACGGCTTATTTGGATTTAGGCACAGCTGCTTTTTCATCGGATATAACTGTAGGATCGGGAATGTTTTGTTTTGGGAAAAGCTAATTAGAGGGGATTAGACGTGCGTGTGCAGTCGCTACCGAGCCATTAGCTAGAGAGGTCGGAATTGATTTTTGTCGCGCGCGAGGAAACTGTATTCTTTCAATCGAGATTATATTGAATAAATTAGTGTCGTTTTCACCGATTTGTAATTTTTCTTTTATTTGTCTCATCAAATCCTACATATAAGGCGCATAACGCCACAACTCCGCGCAGGCGAGGAACACGCCTTTATTCTTTTAATTAGTACGCGACTAGCCGGCGAGGCTTTATTCCATTATAATAACCACATGAACCGTTTTGACTCAATTAATAGCTTAATCGCTAGTTTTCAAATCCGATTCCGCGATAGCAAAACTGCCCTACTTTGGATAGATGACATTAAAAGACAGATTCAACTCCCCTATGAAACAGTACGCGAGTTCGGCGCTCGGCTCGAAACGATATTATACTCGGCAATAATATCTATCGAAAATAACGTACTACTTCAAGCCGAACGGGAAGTACAAACTAACATGCTCAACGAAACAGCCCTTAACCAATTTTTGCGCGGAATAAAATCAGATCTAGAATTACGAGTCCGAATGAACGCGCCGGAAGACCTACGCACCGCGATCGCCACCGCAATAAGAATAGAGAGTGAATTTAATGACGTACTAAACGCCCAACCCGAACATCGACAAACACACCCACAACGACAATCAAACGTTCAATTAATGTGCCACTTACACGGTCCTGGACGGCACGATTCTAACAATTGTAGAACCTTACCGTCCAAACTGGCTAATCTAAACGGACAAAATCGCAACTTTTCACGACAATACGGTAACTTCGCACAAAGTAGGAGGCAAAATTTCCCAAACCCCTCTCATCCTCGCCAGATCCAGTATACTAATAATTATCCCGCCTCTTCCAATCGACCTTATTATCAACAACAAAATTTATACACTAATGATCAAAACCAACGTTTGGATCAAAGACAAAACGCGCAGTTTAACCGAACATATCACCGGCAACCACCACAAAATCTTAGACAAAACACCGGAGATAATCACCCTCCTATCCCTCCTTACAACCCACAATTTAACAACAATTACAACCGTCCTAACTACTCACAAACTTTATATGCCGAACGATCGGATAACCCGCGAGAAACGAATCCGCAATCACATAATCAAAACGTACCGGTACAAGCTCACATTCGAGCAGTAGAATCAATGCCCATTGAAGCGGCAAATCATTTAAACTTAACGGAAATTCAGCATGCCGACGCCGTGCTGAATTAGATAACAAACCAAGCGTCATTACCGCAGGACAGATCGCGTTGACCCCGGTAAGAATCCTACTCGCACAAACACAAGTCGCGCGTCCACCTATAGTCGCTATGCCAAGCGCAAATCTCAAACAAAATAAAAACCTTTTCCTTGTAGACACTGGTGCCGAAATTGACATTATTAAATTAGAAGCTCTAAATGATAATGTTGCAATAAAAAGAAATCAGATCTTTTCAATACACGGAGTCACTTCCGGCACCATCAACACATTAGGCAGTTGCGAAATAAACATTGAAGGCAAAACGGCAGAATTCCAAATTGTTTCCAATGATTTTCCTATAAAAGAAAGCGGTATTCTCGGATCTAAATTTTTTTTCGACCGACGAGTTGATATTTCATACTATGATAACGCGATTCTTGTTAATAACGTTAAAATCCCTTTTGAATCAAATGAAACTATCGAGATCCCCCCGTTTTCAAAAAGGCTAATATACGTAAGAGTTGTAAATTCGACGGTACTTTCCGGCTATCTACCACGGCTTCCCCTCCACGATAATTTGTTGATCGGCAATTGCATTGTCGAATCGCGAGACGGTGTAGCGTATGTCTTTGCATTCAATATCGGAAACGAAAATTTAAAAATAAGTACTCCCGTCGTAGAATTGGAAGAAATTGAAGAAATAAGGACAGGTCCGCGACATTCGGCAAGTATTAGACATATAACGACTAACGATTTCGGCACAATTAAGAGATTTCAAGAGCTCAAGGAACTAATCCCTCTTGACCATCTAGAAAATATAGAAAAAACGCATATAGAAGAATTACTGCTGAAAAATACGGACATATTCCACTTACCAGGAGACGATTTACCAGCCACAAATTTAATCGCACATAATATCGATTTAATTGACGACAAACCAATTCGGTCAAAGCTGTATAGATATCCGCCTGTCCATAAACAAGAAATCGATAGACAAATCGACGAATTACTTAAACAGAAAATCATCACTCATAGCCAATCTCCATACAATTCTCCGGTATGGATTGTACCAAAGAAACCCGACGCGTCTGGAAAAAAATGTTGGCGATTAGTAATTGACTATCGACAACTTAACGAAAAAACCGTGCGTGACGGATTTCCAATCCCTAATATCACCGACATTTTAGACCGATTAGGAAAATCACAGTACTTTTCCACACTTGACATGGCATCTGGATTTTTTCAAGTACCTGTCCTCGAAAAGGACAAACACAAAACTGCTTTCAGTACACCCTCCGGACACTATCAGTGGAACAGAATGCCTTTTGGCCTACGAAATGCGCCCGCGACATTCCAACGCTTGATAAATTGCGTTCTATCTGGCCTACAAGAATCCGAAATGTTAGTATACATTGATGACGTAATTATTTACAGTAGAACATTAGAAGAACATAGCAGGAAATTCGAATTACTCGCCGAACGTTTACGACAGGCCAATCTCAGACTACAACCCGGAAAATGTGATTTCTTGAGAACAACTGTCAATTTTTTAGGACATATAATTTCAAATGACGGTGTCGCACCTGACCCCAGAAAAATCAAGGCAGTCAAGGAATTCCCAGTACCAAATACACAAAAAAAGATAAAACAGTTTTTAGGCCTCGCAGGATATTACAGACGTTTCATTAAAGACTTTTCCTTACACGCGAAACCACTCACGAATTTACTAAGAAATAAGGTACCGTTCACGTGGACCGAAGCGCAACAAAATAGCTTCGAACTTCTCCGAGACAAATTATGCTCAGCACCAATTCTAAAATATCCCGACTTTGAGAAACCGTTTATTTTAACCACAGATGCGTCAAAAGGAGCTTTAGGAGCAGTTTTAAGCCAACTAATTGATGGCAAGGATCATCCCATCGCATACGCGTCCACCATTTTGAAAAAGGCCGAGATTAATTATTCAACTACCGAAAAGGAATTATTAGCAGTCGTGTTTGGCGTCGAACACTTTAGACCATACTTGTATGGTTCTAAATTTACCATTTTTACCGATCACCAAGCGCTACAGTGGCTAGCAAAAGTTAAGGACCCGTCATCTCGCCTTGCGAGATGGAAAATAAAATTAGCCGATTACGATTATGAGATAAAATATAAACCTGGGCGTATCAATGCAAACGCCGACGCCCTTTCGCGCAATCCAGTACCGATAGAAACAAACGTTATGATGTTACACAAGTATTCTCAGAAAAGGCCGCGAAATTCCGATAACCCTTCCAGCTCAGACCGGCAACCGCCTAAGAAGAAACCTCCATCACAGACTCAATCAATGAAAGGTACAGACGACGTTATTCCTTCGCAGAAAGGGAAACCAGGCCGTAAGAAAGGAAAAAAAAGAATTACGTGGACATACAAATCCTCTAGCTCTCCACCTAGCACTGACACTGAGGACGAACTAATTAAATTGCCTACGCGAACGACACGAAGCGCCTATCGCGAGTTCCTGCATACTAGACCCCCTGTAATGACAAAACCCACACGCATTACACCACAAGGGAGAGAAGGCGACGACGCCATTAGCGTTTACAATGAAGAAAAGCACCGTTCTTTAATCGCCCCTTGGCGTCCGGAAACGCAGAAATTTACCGACTATACCGAACATAAATCGCGCTCGCGATACCGAATTGAAACACCACAAGGACCTGATCCGATAAATAAGAATTTAAACAAATACTCCCAAAAAAATGACTATCTGCGAGAAACCCTGGTAGATTCCGAAATTGATAGTTCAGATTATAATATTAGTGATAAGAAAACCATTAGCGTTAAGGCAGACTTAGAATACGCGCTCGACAGTAAGCCAGATCCGTCTCTGCAATCGAATAAGCCGCATAGTTATAAAAACGTTCAAACCAATAAACTTCCCCGAATACGCGACATTGTCCGCCGATTATCAAATATCACGTTCAACGACTATCCTTTACTTTATGACGAATTACACATTGCATACTTTACAAACACAACTTTCGAACCGACCTCACGTCTTACTGAATATTTACATAAACAAGGATTACTTTATCAAGATATCAAAGGCTCGGAAATTGGAACGATTTCATACGCGAAAATTAAACAATATCATATGTACGGTTTAATAATAAAATCAATTGAGAAAAAGGCACATATTAACGATGTTACCCTTTGTTTATATAATTTAAAATCAGAACTCGTGAATAATCAAGTGAAAAACATTCGTTTGGGAATAGATACGGAAATGCTAGAGCAAGAAGAATGGAATTCCGTGTTCCAAGTACTCAGAGTTCTTTTCGCCGAAACAGATATCATGATATCGATAAGCCGGCAGCCACTAGCGTACAACAAACCTAACCAGCCGCTAATGCAGACGGCCGACCGTCACAATGAAACCTCGGATTGCGTCAAGCCGGGCGAAGGCGTGATCTGTCCACCTAACGCGGCGACACCCGAGAATGGTCAGAACCATTCTTATGAATATGCACCGGATGACATTTTTGCGTCAAGATCCGATAGCAGCGATAAAAATCAGAAACATACCGAGCATAATAGCGATCATTCCTTCAATTATTACCAGGAAAATAAAAACGAATCTGCAGAAACCGAACTTAAGGGTAACGTAACGATTTCGGATTCACATTTTTTAAATAACGAAAATCACGTAGCATTTCTTTTAACGACAAACTTAGATATGACTACACCCGTCACATTATATTTAGAAGAGAAATCAATAATTTCACGCCAAAATCTATTAGAGCAAAAACCCAATTTGGGAGAAGTAATAATTTTACGAAAAGGACAACGCTTTTATTTTGGATTAATGATAAAGGAACGTGTCGCAGGTTACGCGCTTCCCGCAACTTTTTCTAGGGCACTCCAAACGCTGCTAGCCTTGACAAAAAAGTATCATATTGATTGTATTAATATTGCGCTGGACTACGCTATGATAGCTGAACGAGAGATCGACGAACTTAAGAAACTCACAAACGAAATATTTTTTGGATCAAATTGTTCTATCATCTTATGCACTAAAACACTGATAGTTCCTTCTCTAACATCTCGACCCACACTCGTAAACGAAACCCACAATAGTTGTTTTCACGGGCATCGTGGAAATTTTAAAACATTAGCGCGATTAAAAGAACAATATTATTGGCGGAACATGCATAAGGACGTCAATGATTACGTACGCCGATGCCTAGATTGTCAAAAAATAAAACTAAGCCGCAGAAAAACTAAAATGGAGATGATTATTCCCAGAAGCCCTGAAAAGGCATGGGACCGCATAAGTTTGGATATATACGGACCCCTTCCTGAAACTACTAACGGGAACAAATATTTATTAACCGTACAAGATTTACTTACGCGTTATGCGATCGCTATCCCCATGGCGGAAGCCACCGCATTAGAAGTATGTATAAATCTTGTCAATCACGTTTTCGCACCATTCGGAATTCCTAATTCTTATCTAACTGACCAAGGCAAATGTTTCATATCGGACATGAACAAAGTTTTTTCCAAGATCTTCAACATTGAACACATACTTTGTAGCCCTTATAGGCCTCAAACTAATGGCATAATAGAACGCCATCATAGCGAATTGGGATCCTTTTTGCGATTCTATGTGTCAACTGAATTCGAGTGGGATTTTTGGTGTTATCTGGCATGTCATGCCTATAATTCAGCTACACACGCTTCAACCAAATACTCACCGTTTGAACTACTATTCGGCAGAAAAAGCCGCTCTCCCACGTCCTTTTCTCAGGCATTATCTCGCGAAATAACTTATGATAAATACCTTTCTGATTTAACTGAAAAACTCGCAGCCCTGCACGTGGACGCGCGAACAAACATAACAATTAGTCAGGAAAGATCTAAGCGATATTATGATCGAAATGCGAAACCGACGAAATTTACACCCGGAAATTACGTGTTTATCTTAAAAGGCCAAAGATTTGGAAAATTAGACGATTTTTATAAAGGCCCATATAAAGTTCTCGAGGTAACCCCCAAAAATAACTTAATCATACAAACCGGTAATAAACAAGTTAGGATACACTGCAATCGCTGCAAACTAGCCTACCTACACGACGTTGATTTCTCGCGCGTCACCCTTCCTTGAAATGATTAGGTCGCGATAACACAAGAATCCATTGTTTGAAAACACACTTTAAGATTGGTATCTGCGACAGTCTCGCAATTTGGAATAATAATAATTATAGCTAGATTGAAATAATAATTATAGTTAGACTTAAAAATTATAGATAGATTCACAATATACCTACCACCCCTGTACCCGAAATTCAAACCACCAGTTCCCCCCCCCCCCCACCTCGCCTCCCATTCTCGTAATATCTCAGCGAGGACGCTGAGAATTAACCCCCCGAGAGTTCCCCGGGGAAAACACCAACCACTACAATTTTTTTCTCTCTGTCTTTTTCTTTCTCCTGTATTACGTTTCACTATCACACAACAACTCGTTCAACTGTCATAGGTAAAGACCAAACATATCGACATGTAATTACTACATCATAAACAATTACAACATATCTACGTGTAATCATTATATTATAAGTAATAATAACATATCTACAAACAACATAAACTAACACACATATTAGCTTTAAGAATCAAATGGCCCACGTACTGTTCTCGCTTTCAATTTACAGGGCTGTAACCTGATGCCGCTTATCTACGACGGCACACTCGAACGTAGTAAACAGCCCAACGTCTACCATGAACACCAGTATTGAGAAGGTCATATCAGAATTCGAATACTTAAAACCTGGGCAACGGAAAGTTGCAAACTCGGATGGACCAAATGGATACTAACGAGTTACAAATACACATCATCTCAGCGAGGATCTCGACCACCGTGGGACGGGCCGATCCAAATGAGGATCTTATGGCCACTAATTATTGTAAACATAGTTTTAAGTCAAATCAAGTAACGAATTTTTCTTTATATATAAATCTAAAGAATTTTTATCCTATTCATAAGTACACAAGTAGCAACCGTACACGACTTTCAGTTATATATATATTTACACTTTTCCACAACATTTGCAAACACATTACCATTAAGATTAATACATAATGTAAAATACGCGACTCTTATCTGGTTCGGAGAACCACGAAAAAACCCCCCGAGATTTGTTGCGATACAACTATTAAAATAAATTAATTTCCCACGACAAGGAGCAGGGCTTATCAAAATTTCAGTCAGTAGACGCTAGCTTGCATCTTTTCGCGTGAGAATCGCCGTTAACTGCTTATAAGCATTTTCAGCAAGAATCAAGAATACCCAGAAAAGCGTCGCGTATGAACGACACCCGAATCTCGTCCGACTGTCCGAAGCGTGAGAATTACCCCTTCTCATGCTCATTTTGAGTACCTTAAATAAGCAGCGCGTACCGCGCTGGAGAGTCACTCGTATTTTACACACACTCGTTTTTTACTCACTCGTTTTTATTCATTTCATTCATTCATTAACACACTTTACCTCAGTTGATATATACCCCGTTGTCGGACGAGAGAATCGGTTCGTCGTACGTAACTGTAATTTTAACATAACTAAAATTTTGGAATAAAGTCTAACATATAATAAAATAAAGATAATCTCGCGTTATTCATGGCCCTACCGCGATATTAGTGTTTACTCCAACAAAATTATTACACTCTGTACAACGCACTGTGAAAAAAGTTTGTATTTTTAAAATTGTATTTTATTAGTTACACTAATTACAATTTTATTACACTACTACAATATTAGTTACACTAATTACAATTTTATTACACTAATTACAATTTAAATTCATATTAATATTCATATTAGTAAAACATATTTATTCATTTTATTCATATAATGAATTTATTATATTAACGAAAAAATTTGTTGTTACTATAAAGTACTTTTTTTAAAACTATTTTTTATAACAAATTAACTAATATAAAAATGCATGTTACATAAAAACTTATTAATTTATTACATATACAAGGAGATAAAAGGAGATAATTATATCTGCTATATACATTGTATTCACAAAATATTTTGTTTTCGTTTTTCTTTAACGTATGTATTTACGTTTTTCACAACTGAGTGTATTAAGGGCCGATTTGACTGAGAATTTATTTTACCTGGCATAAATTGAAATGAATTTTTAAATTTCGGAATTTGTATAAAAAATCATAATAGAAAAATATTTTGTCTTTAGTTATGCAATATTTATAATGTAGTATAAAATAAATATTAAATACGATTAAAAATAAATACATTTTTTATTTAATTTTAATTAACTAAAAAAAGAAAAATTAAAATAATAAACCAATAAATAAAACAGTTTTATTAGATCATTTGAAATGAATATAAGATTTTGTGGCTCACTTTGTACTTGGCGCGATCCAGTACCGTGCCTCTTAATGAAAATAAGAAATATAGTTTACAAATTTAATTTCAGTTTGATTTTAATTTGAATTTCCAATTTTTCTAGAAGTCTGTCAATAGTCGTATCGCAAGTACTCCCAAAGTTCCGAAAAAGAATAGAATATACCCGAAAACTCGTCTATTTAAAGATTTATCTGATGAAGGTAATTTATAATCATTTTTATTTACCCAATAATTCGAAGGCAAGAAATTATGTTGTAAATCTATTTCGGTGGATAAAAGGCGACTTTATATAGAAATAGACGTCATATTGAGATAGCATTTCGGCCAAAGTAATACGTTGGAGATGGTCGAAATATAATTTATATACAACATAATGACGTGTTCATAGTGGCATTTTTAATTTAATTACGAATATTTATGCAATTGAAATATTCGTAATTATATTTAAAATGCCACAACCGAACGGCTAATATTTTCCAACTTATATATCTATGTAAATATTACTAATTTTAACTTTAGATTATTATTTTTTTACAAAATGTTACATACAAATATTCACGACAAAAATTAAGAAAATATTCAATTTGAATTTTGAACATTATTAGTATAGTTCTTAAGATGATTCTTCAAGCCGTGATTGTATTCGAGTGCTAATTTTATTGTCTTTTTGATTTTTTTTCTTTAAAAACAATAATTACCATTTTTAAGAACAATCATGGAATTCTTTGATAATGCGAGATTAGTTTCAATTATATGAAACTAATTTTGGTAGTCATTTGTAGCCTGACAAACTGAAGTAGGTTTATTTTTGTTAATTTATCTTTTAATTAAAACAACAAAAGTATTCTCCCCTTATCAAAGCATTGCATGGTTATAGTTGTAATTATTATTTTCAAAAACATAGATCAAAAAGACCCTAAAATTGGCACTAAAATTCAATCACGGCTTGAAAATTCACCTTAAGGTGAAACATCACTCCTATTGGAGCAAGGAAGACGGATAATGTAGCACCTCCACATGAGCAAGCAAGACAAATATACAACGACAGCATTTCATCTTAACGAGTGCGCGTGGCGCACGAGTTGAAAAACTTATTTTTAATTTAGTTTAAATTATATCTATAAATAAATTATTATTTTATTATTTTAGCAATACTGTTGCCATACTTGTGTCATACCTTACTGTCGCAACATTGATGCCATAAATATGGCAACATAATGGTACAAATATGGCACAAGTTTGCTACAAGTATGGCAACAGTATGGTTCGCGATCATGATCCAGTCCCTTGCGACACTTATGCCAAATTCTTTTTTCCACATGAGTAAATAGCCTGTAGCAGTATAATTTTTCAAGTCACATCTTGTGTTCCAAAAGTTTTGTTTCATATTGTAATTTAACTTTGTGTTTAAAATTTAACAAAATATTTTAATATGACCCAACCTCCTGAGTATCTGTTATAAATCTAGTAACTTATAATTTCTGTTTATAAGTAATGCTTCTCGGATGGTGTATCGCACGTGACATGCCGAGTGCGAATTATCCAGCTTTATTTTATTTTAAATTACTCATTAATGGTATTAATTATATCATGTATTGTATATTTATTTTGTAGAAAGTCATCGACAAAACCTCCCTTCTTGTTCAGCTGATCAATATGCAGGTATAAAACATTTGTTTAATAGAATTTTCGTTACCTTTTGTAAATTACTTAGTATTTTGAATTTGATTTGAAATTGTTAAGCGGGACTCAATTTTTCGATTGTGATCCGTGGTTTTCGCACTGAAATTACTGCGCCAGATCGGCACAGTCTATGGAGGGAGTTTCGAACATCTCCAGACCTAAACATGCCCCTCAGGGACTCTTTTTATTTAATCTTTTCAGTCACACTTTTTATTAGACATTAGAAATTCATTAAAAATGATATATTTCGTATTAATATGAAAAAATTAAGCATTTTTCACCTTAAAAAAATTCAACTTTTTAAAAAATAATTTTTGCAATAATTCTAATGTTTATAAAAAATTTAATAAAATTACTTCGTCAGATCATTTTTTTAAATATTTGAAATTATCGTTTTTTAAATTTTGTACATTATAATCTACACAGCGAATGAAAGGGTTAACGCGCGGATGGGGATTATAAATAACGTGTACGCGTGTAAAAAATGAACAGTTTATTAATTATCGAAATACAGGTCTCGTGATCGCGGTGACTCAACTCATTCTGCTCGTGCTCTATTTCGATTGACCCGCTCTGTTTTTGCTTCTTGCGTGTTGCTCTTTATAAGCCCCCATCGAGTATTCCAGTTTTGCACGTGAATTTAAGGATGTTATAGCAATTTGAATCCAACAATAATATCATTTATGAATTATTCTATACTATTGAAATTATAAAAAGGACTTGGTAAGCTTCAAAAAACAGAAAGAACTGAATAAATTGCTTGAAAATTGACCAAGTTATAAACAATCGCTTTCAGGAATAATTTTGCCGTAGTTTTTATATATGTAAAAATTTTCAGTTCATGATTATATTAAATTTATAGATTCATGTTTTCGGAAGTACTTAAGAATATTTATGACAGCTGTACCAAATCAGATTTTTAATATCATTATTAAATCAATTGTTATAGCTATTTGTTTATAAAATTGTGGGTGTCATAAATTATAAACAAATAGACATAACATTTGATCTATTAACGATATTCAAAATCTGATTCGGTAAAGCTGTAATAAATATTCTTAGGTACATCTGAAAATATTGATCTATAAATTTAATCATAAATTGAAAATTTTTATATATATATATAATCTACGGCAAAATTATACCTAAAAGCGATTGTTTATAACTTGGTCATTTTTCAAGCAATTCGATCACTTCTTTCTGTTTTTTGAAGCTTTT
>JABFPG010000018.1:0-14385 GCA_022817505.1 Dicroscelio sp. ZL-2020 | reverse complement strand
AAATTGTTGCCTTATACAAAGAAGCATTACATCAGGCTCTTATTTATTACTTTTTAAAACTTATTCAGGGTGAGTAATACATTGAAACATTTTATTATTTTGTTATATATAAGCATTTTTAATATTTTTTTAATATAACAATAAAATACTAAATGTGTAAATCTGGTTGAAATTACCCTTTCTTCATAGCAATATTTTGCATTTTTTACCTTCTGTATTAACAATTTGTTATTAATTTAATGACAATTTTTACATTATACGTGCATTTAAATAATTAATGACCAGTTTTTGTAGTTTTATAATTGATAGTTTACCAATATATATACAAAATTTACTTGTATTAACTATTTTTCCTTTACTGGCTTAATTTTATAGTACCAAAATGAATCCTAAACGCGTCTCTTCTGTTAAGAAGAAACGTAAACCAATAAAGAAATCAAAGGAAGGGCCAATACCACGATCTGTCGACGACATTGAAAATAAGTATGAACATGATAAAATAATTTATCACCATTATAAAACTGCAAAAGCAAAAAATGGCGAAAAAATTTTGTTAGTGCCCATTATAGATATATTTACTGATTCATAAGATATCCAATGTAGAAACTTTCATACGAAACCACGTCAAAACTACGTCATATAGTCGTTTTGACGTTGTTACAATGTTCTTGCGACGGAGAGATTACCGTAGAGTCGGATATTTCTACATGGGATTATTTAAATTTAGCATTTTTCAACAATTTACATTGACTTCAATGTAAATAATTGTTTTTAAATTTAACATATTAATTTAAGACAAGTATATGGGTAATTCCATGCCAACTCGACATGGCGTAACACATGACCATCTCAGTTTTTCAAATAAACTTTCTCTATCGTTTCCTGAGATCAAAATAACCCGGAAAGTAACCAGGAAATGTTAAAAATATTGATAATTTGCTTGGAAACAAGACATTCTTAAAAATCAATTTTAAGCGTTTTTAAGAGCTTTTATTTCATTTTCTACCAAAATTACTCTAATTAACAGCATTTTGTGGTTTTGAAGACATATTCTTATAGTAAAATTGTCCGTAGAATCCGAATTTAACAATAAAAAACAGCTTCGATCGCAACAAATCAACAAAAACGGTCATTTTTGAATTTTTTTTTAGAATCACCATATCTCAAAAACTAATCTTTTTAAATTAGTTTTTTTTTTTTAATCAATTTGTTTTGGATCATACTATAACCCCCTTATACTATTTTTTTGGAGAAATGATTCTAAACATTTCTAAAATGCATGTACAAACAACTAACAGTCGATTTTTAAATAATCGTTAATATCAGATTCATTAAAATGTTATACAATATTTTTTATTTATTTACGCACCAAACAAAGTTTTTATCAGTTTGTAAGTTTAACCGAACACTTTATACAACAAAAAAAAAGATTAAAAATCGTTGTGAATTTAAGAAGTTAAAGGATATTTATTATATTGATTCATGTGTTAGTATTTAACTATTTTATTTTATTTTTAGGGTTAATTCACAGTAACTCGACGTTATAATAATAAAATAAATCTATTAAATACAAATTTTTTTTAAAACATTTAGTTTATTCGCTTTCCTGTCGACAAGTCAAATTGCAAACTAAATTCAGCATCCGTACTTGCGTATTTACATTTTATAATGTGATTGGAAACAGGCACAAATTCGTGGAACTTTCTTGTTCCAGGGATAGTTTTGGCCTTTTTAACAAAATTATTCCGGACCTTGTCTACTTCTGATTTGTCCACAAACTGACAATAAATCGCGCTGATACGTTCTTTACAAAATTTTAATAATTCGCTGACATTATTAATTTGATTGTTAAAAGGTCTACGCAGACTCTCATTTGATGCTTCCCTTTTAATTGTACCACCGATTCCATCACATGGTGATTTACCATGTGATGTAGTGAAAAAAGACCAAGTTGCATTTATTGCATATTTCTTTTGGTGTTCACATAATGACAACATATTTTCGCAGTTTTTGTATTGTCCAGGACACCCATCACTTACATAATGAATTGTTTCAATTCCGATCATTTTTTCCTTAATATAAGCAACAATTTTATCTTTAAAAATTTCGACAATCGCAGAATCATGTTTCAAATCGTCGGAAATGAAGCACATACTTTGTACTTTGAGTTCATTATTTGCTTTGTAATAAATCACAACTGGATGTAATGTACATCCATTTTTTGTCCAATAGTATGCTTGTGCTTGATTCTGTAAGATAAAATTATAATTTTCACTAAAATCGAGTAGTACGATGCATGCATTTTCCTTTAGTTGTAATTTTAAATTCTTTAAATGATTAAATTGTTGTCTTGTTATAAAATCATGGGGAATAAGTTTGAACAATGAATCTATAAGAATTTCAATTAATTCACTGATGGACACATTTTGCGTTAATAGATCTGACCGGTCTGTAATAGTCCACTGTTTGACTTCAACTATTTTGTCTTCATCAACTTCATCTCCGAATAAAATTTGAATCAAAATTTCACGCAAGTTTTCATTCTTGATAGGACAATTTGAACATTTTAATAGCATACAATCCCGCTCTGACGTATTACAAACAAGACTGTTAATAATTTCTTGTACTGGCCTTTTTTTATTAACAGAATGAATTTGTAGTTCGACGTTCTGGTGTATAGTGCAAACACAAATGCAATGTGTGCCTGGACTTCCGGCTAAAACGCACCACTTGGGTTTTAACGAACAAAAAGTCGAAAATCCTACTTTACAATCAGGATGGGAATCTGTGAATATTTTATACAATTCTCGCAAATTTAACAATAATAATTGCTTTTGCTTATATTGTTTATTACCAATACTTATGCAATCTTTTTTGCCTGGTAAAATTTTGGAATTTCCATTTGTTTCATCGCAATAAAATTGGATTACTTTTTGTTTAATTTCATCAGATATAATATTACTGCCGCACTTTTTATCTGGATAAGAGAATACACCTTTTTCTTCCACTAATTTTTTGACACTGTCTGCCGTTGCTCTAGTTATACCTAACATATTTTGTACTGATTGTTTCTCAATATTTGGAACTATGGTCAATAAACGCAATTTCGATGCATAATCGCAAGATTCAATTGCACATTTGATGTTTTTCATCATGATGTCATAACCGGAAACTTTCTCTATCGTTTCGTCTTCTAAAGGTTCTCCTAAATCTAAACTATACGCAATTTTCATTTTTTTACCTAGTGTTTCGGTAGCTTCAATAAATTTACGTTTTAAATATTTATTTTTCGAATATGTATGCCTCTGTGGGAATTCAATTGGTGGCAATTGTAAACTGTTAAATACTTGTGAAACTTTTTCTTCGACAAGTTTTGGATCTTCATTTGAAAAATTTGATATCTGAGAAAATGTCTGAGAATCAAAATTATTTTCTGAACTGAAGGACAACGAATCGTTCAGTGATGCTGACAACTTATCGAAAACTTCGCTAGGCGGTTCAATTTCAGTAACATCTTTTGTCGAAGTCGATGGTTGATTATCGAACTGATCCAGTGCTGCCAATCTGCTATCGATATCTGTGCGGCACGTTGAGCAATACATCATTCCGGGAGCAACATTCAACTTCAAGTCATTTTTCATTTGTAAAGCAGCATTTAACTTTACTTCGCGAAGCCCGGCTGAAACCTTTTTTTTATGTTTCAAATATGGATCAAAGCAAAATCGTTGACTGAGCGAGTAGTTAGTTATATACTTCTTATAATGACTTGAACATATTTTAGAGTCCAGTTGAAACGTAAACAAATCTAAAATGAAAACAAACTCACATTGAAAATAAAAATTAAAAAATAATTAGAAGTTTGTATTAAAATATTATTTACCTGTTCGTAGCTCTAACAATTGTTTATCAATAGCTGATAAATCGTTATAAGTCAGACACACATCTTTCGAACACGGACCATTTAATGCTGCACCGATGTAGCAAATATCATCAACTATAATGTTTTATTTGATTAATTTATTATATATGGTTTATATATTCACTCAATCATACAAACATTCTATTACTTACTGTTAGTGTCCATAGTTTACAATCTGATTATTAAATTAATATTTTATTCGTAATTTTCAACGCATAAACTTTTGTGTGAGCATATCTAACCTTACTTGTAAAATGTAATCATTTAAAGCAGTTACATAGGTTATATGGGCAGTTTTGATAATATCTGCAACTGGCGACCTCCCGCGGATAATACAGCGATATATGTAATCAACCGGAATTCAGCATTACCAACAGTTAATTAAATATTTGATTTGATTACATAAGTATTAATAACTCCACAATTAATAACCAATTTGATTTTATGTATTTATACAAATAAATATTTTAAAATTATATTATTTGTTATTTAAGAAATAATTATAGATGCAACGATAATACATTTAGATACTTGAAAAAATACAATAAATATCCTTTAACTTCTTAAATTCACAACGATATTTAATCTTTTTGTTTGTTGTATAAAGTGTTTGATTAAACTTACAAACTGATGAAAACTTTGTTTGGTGCGTAAATTGTGACATGGCATTTTGAATGCTATGTCACAAAATTCGGTTTCGCGATTTTATGTTTCGAAATTTACCAGACAAAGAGGTCACATTATTTCGAGAAAATATTTTGTTTAATTGTTTAAAAATAAATACTAATATCATGTCAATTTTCTCAATTTGCATGTAACATTTTTCCCGAGACCCATCCTGATTTCATTCCTGATTTCATTCCTGATACCGAGCCTGTTGAGAGTACCGATCCTGATCATCTTCTGGAAATTATTTCATCGAAATTGTTTGGAGTGTCGAACTGGAAGTGAGTCCCGGTTCGAACGAAGATTCAAGTTTGGAGTGTCGAACTGGATGCGAATCCCGGTTCGAACGAAGATTTAGAAAATAGCGTCATATTTATTTCAAAGTTTAATTAGTTCAGAAATGTTCAATTTCAAATGTTCTTCTAATATTTAAAAAAATTAATGTTAAAAATTGTCGCGGTTGCCGAGCAACCGAAAAGTTACGGTTGGCGAAAAGAAAAAAAAACCGTCACTTCTATGTCTGGCTTGATCGTGGTCGTTTCGTATTCTACCTGTTATCGGGATTTCTCTATAAAGGAATTGTTCTGAGTTTTCCAAATTTACGAATCCATTGTAAGGTATCGGGCAAGTGAGAGGTTTGCGTTTCGTTTGTAAATTATACTTTTACTATAGAATTTTGCGTCTCGAAACTGGTTAATTCTTGTTCATTCTGAATTTATTAATATAATTAATTATTTTCTAATTCGTCTTTGAGTTTTATTTCAGTTTAGCTTTTTGAATTTATTAATTTTATTAGTAACGGCTAATCTCGCTTATTTTGCGAGGTTTGCCGTTACAAAATTGGCGCCCAACTTTCGAGAACCTATAATTTATTTGCTTTCAAGAATTTAGTTTTGTTGGAAAATTTTATGTGATTTAATGTTGTTTCGTTAATTACATTTATTTTCAGCCTCATATTTCATAATCGCAATGTTTTTCGGTTGATTGTCATTTGTGCCGCGAGTGTTTTGTTTTATGCGTGAAAATTTTTGACCGGAAACGCCATATTACTTTGTCGGCGTAAACGCTCTGTGTAGTTCGTGTGCGTGGTTGAGTGTGCCGCTAATATCGTACCGCGTCGGTAATAGTGGTCACTGGATTTCGTGAGGTGACATTTTGAGGTTAAGGTTAACGTTTGTTTACGAAATGTCACTTTCAGGATTTGATGCGTGGGCATTGGGTCTTCCGGAGGACCAAGTCCGTGATATTTTGAAGGCGTTGCGCGTTAATTCGCAAGGTTCGATTCCGGTTTTGCGTGACAGATTGGTGCGTGCGACACAACGCAACCAAGGAAATTTGAATGTTGCGTGGGAACCGGAAGATGAGCGTGAATTTTCGGCTAATCGCGGTACTGAAAGTGTGGGATTGAGTTTAGTGACGGATGATATTACGGCTGCTCAAGATCCGTCAACAACTGGTAGTTTCGAGACTCGTTCCGTGTCTGGTGAATTTAATGCACCATATCCGGAAATCTTCGTCAGTGCAGCCTTTACTATGTCGAGTTTGTTGCAAGGCGGAAATGAAATTGCAAATCCGTTAACGTTGGTGTCAAACACTATCCCGGTGACATCGACGACTACGGTGTTTTCGCGACCAATTTCTGCTCCGGTATCGGTTCCGTCGAGTATTTTCAGGATTCCCGATCGGCACTCGCCAATCGCGCAGTTTGAGCAATCGCGCCGTGAAGTTTCGTTTATCGATCGAGTATTTGAGGATGTGTTTCCCTCGAAATACGGAACTGCGATCGAGAATGATCAGCGATCGGAAGAGAGCGTTTCGTCTCGCGTTTTCTGTGAAAAGCCAAATTTTGCTGATGTTCCGCGAGTGCCGATGCAAAATATTGAGTTGAGACAACGCGTTCCGAGTTATGTTGCGTCTACGCCAAATTTTGTGTCTGGACAGACTGTTGAGCCACGACAAGCTGTTGTTCCTCAACAGGATTGTATGTCGCATCGGGTTAGTAATTCGGAGCCGCGTGATATTTTGCGTATTGTCAAGTCATGGAATTTGACGTTTTCGGGTTCGGAAAGATCCAGTGCGGAAAATTTTCTGAAACAAATTCAGGAACATCGGGATCTTGCTTTGTTATCGGATGATGAAATGTTGCGAGCATTGCCAGCTTTGTTGCGTGATATGGCTCTGTTTTGGTTTCGGAATAAGCGTTCCGGTATTGCATCTTGGGACGATTTTTGTGCGAAATTCCGGAAACAATTCGGAGACAGTTCGTTTCAGAGTAGGTTGCGTGAGCAAATTAGAACACGAACTCAGGGCGAAGATGAATCGGTTGCTAATTTTTTAACGTGTATCGAGACTTTGTTCAGTAATTTGGAACGTTCAGTGCCGTTGGCAGAGCAACTTGATTTGGCGTTCGATAATTTGCGACCTGATATCCGCATGTCAGTTCGAAGATCAGATTTTTCGAATTTTGAGCAACTTCAAGAGTTGTCTCAAGAATTCGAGAAGGTGTTGCGCGATAAACAGAATTATCGTCCACCTCCAGTTCCGGAAATGTGCGTCATGCCTGAAGTGGGCTACAGATCAAAAAAGAGTCAGAGAAAATTTGATCAGGTGGCCGAAGTTATGGAGTCATCGTTGGAAGAACAGGTTGCAGCTATAGTAGAGAAGTTGCGTCCTTCTTTCGCGTCTATTGTAAGGAAGGATGCTGACAGGAAAAAGCAGCAAACTGGATCTTCCGAGGATGGAGCTAAGGCCAGTTCTAGTAGTTCAAAGGAACGTAAGACAAGAGTTTCGAAAAATAATTCTGACTCTGATTCGGTTTGTAGTGGCGATTCCGGCAGTTCAAATTTGAAGAATTTGAAATGTTGGAATTGCGGTAGTAAAGGTCATAGGTTTCGTGACTGCGATAAAGACAGAAAGGTGTTTTGTTTTAAGTGTGGCAAACCTGACGTAACCGTACCGAAATGTTCTTGCAAACAAATTAAATCAAAAAACGTGCAGAACGAGGAATAGAGGTCCGAACTTCCTCGTCGATTGATGTTGGGACCCCGGAAATTTTAGATGCTACGTGTTTTCCGGTTATGACTTGGGAATTAGGATCGCGTTTATTTTTGAGTATTTTGATTGGTCATACGAAAATTCGGGCTTTATTAGATACGGGTTCATCTAGAACATTTTTGGGCAAAATTGGTAATGAAATTATTTCGGAACTTGGGATGAAAATTAAGACCCCAGCATGTGGATCTATAATGGTTGCTAATGGTCACGTTGAGAAAGTTTTTGGTGAGGTTAAGTTGCCTGTTGAATTGGCGGGAATTTCTCATAATATCGCATTTAGAATTGTTCCAAATTTAGTGGGGGATTGCATTTTAGGTATGGACTTCATCCGAATATTCGGTGTAACCATAGATGGTGCTCATGAAGTGATTAGTTTGCAGGAAATACCTGGTAAAACATTCACTTTTGGGGAAGCTGAGTCTGGTATCGATGTTTCGGATGAATGTTGTGGTATTGTGGAAATCTCGGAAACAAATCAAAAAGTATTACAGGAATTTTTGGCTAAAGAGTTATTGAGGGTTTCATCTGGTTTCGGTAAAACATCTTTGGTCGAGCACAGAATAGATGTGCAAGGACATCCGCCAATTAAGCAAAGGTATTATTTAGTCTCGCCAAAAGTTAAGGAAGCCATGTATGAGGAGGTTGACCGAATGTTAGCAGAAGGAGTTATTGAGCCATCGAGTAGTGCTTGGTCAACTCCGGTTGTTATGATTAAGAAATCTAATGGCAAGTATAGGTTTTGCTTAGATTTTCGGAAAGTGAATGCGGTTGCGAAGAAAGATGCTTATCCGTTGCCATATATAAATGGTATATTGGATAAATTACGTTCAGCTAAATATCTTTCTACTATTGATTTGAGTAACGCGTATCATCAGATACCATTAGAGAAGTCAAGTAAAGAAGTATCGGCATTCACTGTTCCGGGTAAAGGCCTGTTTCAATTTACCAGAATGCCATATGGTTTGAGTGGAGCTCCGGCAACATTTCAACGTTTATTAGACCGTGTTGTAGGTTCCGATCTGGATAGTGAAGTTTTTGTCTATCTTGATGATATTATTGTGGTGACCCTAACTTTTGAGAGACATTTAGAGGTTTTAAAAATTGTTATTGATAGAATTGCAAGTGCAGGTCTCACAATAAATCCGGATAAGTGTGAGTTTTGTAGATCGGAAGTAAAATATCTAGGTTTCGTTGTTAATAGTCAAGGTCTGAATATAGATGTCGATAAGGTTCAACCAATCCTAAAATATCCTGTTCCGACTACTGTTAAACAAGTTCGGAGATTTATCGGTATGGCATCCTGGTACCGCAGGTTCATTAAGGATTTTTCGACCATGTTAGAACCTATTAATAGATTGTTACGGAATGATCAAGTTTGGGAGTGGTGTGACGAACAACAGGTTGCGTTTGATTCAGTTAAAGAATCCTTAATATCGGCTCCAATTCTCGCATGTCCAGATTTTAGCGTCCCGTTTGTGCTTCAAACGGATGCTAGTAATTGTGGCATAGGTTCTGTTTTAACCCAAGTTTTAGAGGGGGAGGAAAGGGTAATTGCATACGCAAGTCGTACTCTTTTTACGGCTGAACGCAATTACTCTGTTACGGAAAAGGAGTGTCTCGCGGTTATTTGGTCAGTGCGGAAATTTAGACCTTACTTGGAAGGTTATCACTTTACGGTGATAACTGACCACAGTAGTTTACGTTGGCTGCACAACGTCAAAAATCCGACGGGACGTCTCGCGCGTTGGGCATTAGAGTTGTTGGAGTACGATTTCGAAATTGTACATCGTAAAGGAAAATTTCACCAAGTTCCGGATGCCTTGTCACGAATGTTTGAGGAGGAAGAAGTTGAGGAAGTACTAGCGATTGAGGAAGTTCAGGATAAGTGGTATATTCAGCGGATTCAGGACGTACAGCGTTTTCCAAAAAAGTTTCAGGGTTGGAAGGTTGCCGATGGAAAACTGTACTATTTTAAGCCAAATCCGACTGTGGATCCAATTATTCCGGATCTCGAGGCTTGGAAATTAGTACTTCCTTCAGGTTTGCGTTCGAACATCTTTGCGGAAATACATGAAGATCCTCAAGCAGGACATTTAGGTATCGAGAAATCATATGCGAGAGCTCTGGTCCAATATTATTGGCCTGGAATGTATCGTGATATTTCGATTTGGATAAGGTCATGTGAGATTTGTCAACAAAGTAAAGTCGAACAATTGTTACCGGCGGGATTTATGGGTAAACGCGTTGTAAATCAGCCTTGGACAGTTGTAGCGGCTGATGTTATGGGTCCTTATCCAAGATCAAAAAAGGGTTTCGAGTATGTTCTAGTTTTCATGGATTTATTTACGAAATGGATTGAGGTAGTGGCGTTGCGTAAGTCGAATGCTCAATCTATTTTATCAGCTTTTGAGAGTGTAATATTAAATCGTTGGGGTACTCCTGAAGTATTCCTTACGGATAATGGTACCGAGTTTTCAAATCGCGCCGTTCAAAAACTTTTAGAACAATATGGTATTGTGCATTCGTTTACGCCGCCATATCATGCACAGGCTAATCCTGTTGAGCGAATTAATCGAGTAATTAAGACCATGATTACGGCATTTATCGATAAGGACCATCGTGACTGGGATTTATTTTTACCGGAATTTCGTTTCGCATACAATACCGCAGTTCATAGTTCGATGAAATTGAGTCCCGCATTTTTGAATTTTGGTAGAGAGCCTAGATCAAAGATTGCTTTGAGACGGGCTCAGGAAGGTCCAGTTGAGATCACGGAGCCCGATGTCTCCGCGTGGTCTGATAGAGTGACACGTTTATCTGAACTTCGGGATTTGGTTACTTTGCACCTCGATCAGGCACATGAGCGACAAGAGCGGTATTATAACCAAAAACATCGCGATGTGAAATATGAGGTTGGAGACGAAGTTTGGAAAAGACAACATGTTTTGTCGTCCGCGGCAAAACATGTTTCTGGAAAGTTGTGCCGAAAATTTGAGTCTCGGAAATATAAAGTTTCGAAAGTCATTTCGCCTGTGGTTGTTGAGTTATCCACTTTGGATAATCAGGTTGTGGGTCCGATTTCTGTTTCGGACATTAAACCTGTTTATAAGGGAATCTTGCGTTCAAATGATTAAATTTATTTTTGTGTTAATTTGTTTATTTGTTCTCATATATATTAATGTTTTTCGAGATGTTGAATTTTATTAAGCTAATTTATACTCTCACTTTCTCTTTGGGAAAAAGCTAGGTAGGGGGGAGTTGTGACATGGCATTTTGAATGCTATGTCACAAAATTCGGTTTCGCGATTTTATGTTTCGAAATTTACCAGACAAAGAGGTCATATTATTTCGAGAAAATATTTTGTTTAATTGTTTAAAAATAAATACTAATATCATGTCAATTTTCTCAATTTGCATGTAACATTTTTCCCGAGACCCATCCTGATTTCATTCCTGATTTCATTCCTGATTCCGAGCCTGTTGAGAGTACCGATCCTGATCATCTTCTGGAAATTATTTCATCGAAATTATTTGGAGTGTCGAACTGGAAGTGAGTCCTGGTTCGAACGAAGATTCAAGATTGGAGTGTCGAACTGGATGAGAGTCCCGGTTCGAACGAAGATTCACACTCTTAAAACAGTTGGATCAAAGCAAGTGAAATTAACTTGAATCAAGTGAAAAGTTGATTTGATATACTTCCAAGCCAACTGGTAGGTCGAAGGAAATGATTTAGTTACTTCAAAGCGAGTATTCAATAGTTCACTTGAATCAAGTCAATTTTTTACTCGTGCAACCCAGTTACATTATTGTAGAAAATGCATAATTCAATCACATCTTAAATATGTCAGACTATGACACATTACAACATTTAGGTTAGTATCATAAAATTATATTTACTTTTGTATGAATTAGTCATAATTCAGATAATAACAAACTTATACATAAACAAATAAATAAATACGTATGAAATATATTAATTAATAATTTCTATTAATGTATTTAAAGTGTTTATGGCCTAATTTTTAAAATTGTATTTTTTAATAAATGTAAAAATGTTTGTATTTTTGAATGAAAAAATTAACAACATTTATTTAAATTAATTTTTTATTTTAATTGTAATACATTATATACGATTTTCCATCACCTGCATAAGTATATTTAAATATCGGAGGGCGATTATTTAAAAATGAAATTTTCATAATTAGGTAATTGTCGCTTGGTTCAATCATATAACACAATGGATATGATTATTAAATCCAATTGTTTTCCAGTGTCTCGTAATTAAGTAATACTCGTCGTTATCATAAACAATGAATAATATTTCAATAAAAAATGGTAAAATAAAATCCTACTTCACATTCACTATATCCGTCCTGTTAATTACCAAAGACACCATCAAATTTCTGCTTTTTTCTTGCAAAACTTTCTTCTTAGAATATTCGGCTAAAATAGCTTGACCCTCCAAAGAATCTCTTAAGACTTGCTCAATACTCTGAAACAATAATTATTATATATTAAAATTAGCACAGAAATACAAAATAAGTAAAATATTATCTAAAAATATTTTTTAGCAAACTAACATATTTTGATATATCTGTGTCTTTGAGGAAAAACCAGTTAAGTGTATATGGAAACTCTATATACTTAACTGGTTTTTCCTCAAAGCCACAGATATTATCTTCGTTCAATTTCCATGCAGGCAAAAAAGCGTTTTCTTGCTGTTCTGGCACATTATCATTGCGCGCTCTTTTTGGTGAAGGCGCAGACGATGTATGAAATACAGAATTATAAGATAATTTATTTGAATCACCGATGAAAATCGAATTATCTTCATTTTTTGATATACCAGACAAATTGCTTTGAAATGCAGTATCCACTGTTATAACTTCAGTATTGATTGGTTCAGAAATATAAAATTCCTAATATGTAATAATAAAAAATTTCACAGTATTGTAACAAGAATAATAAATATATTTTAAACATTGTTGAATAATATTCTATTGAAATAATTTGAAAATGCTGATAAAATACGAAGACGTTGTTTTTAATTTGCAATGTTATTTTTTAATATGAATTTGAAATGTTTGTATATCAATAAAATATTAACTTTGTATTATAACCTGTACTACTGAATCTGTTTCACGTTGCTTTTTATATTCGTCGACAAAATTAAAAATCTTTACAAGGTTTGGAATGTCTATATTTATGCCGAAATCGTTTAAATCGCTTTTCTTCATTTTTAATAAAGTTTCAAGATCGAGTTTACAATCTACAAATGAAATGTAATGGTTAAATAAGTAATTAAATAAAAATACAATGAATCATTTGTGATAATAAATTTATCGCTATACTTACTGTTTAATTTCTCAATTACATCACGAGACACACCGTATTCAAGAAGAAAATCCATTTTCTTTAGACGATACTGGATGAAAACGCGTTGAACACTGGTTCAAAACAAACGCATGTATAAACTTCTGTTTTTGAGGTTATAACGCGCGGCGGTAAAATGACTCTATGTTCAAATTACTTCCTTTGAATCAAATATTAGTTCACTTCGCCCAAGTGAATTGTCGACTGATTCAAATAAAGTTATTTGAAAGAAATCAAAAAAAAGTTTCGTTTGAATTAAAAGCTATTTTAATGAAGAGCTGGATACAATTCATTTATGAAATTGTTCCTTACAGTCAAGTCAAAGTATATTCATTCAAATCAAAATCATTCAAGAAACGAGGTTGATTACGTCAAGTGAAATATTTTTAAGAGTGCACTTTGATATTACTCATGATTGACCAATTTTTACGATTACTGAAGTATATATTTTTAACATCTTTAATTAATGGATTCAATTATCAGTTCCTTTATTTTATCAATAAATATCAATATTCTGCCAATTTTACATTTTTAATATAATCATAAATAATACAATTATTCAGATTAATGTAATATTAAGAATTAAATAAATTATGCAAAAGTAACTTTGAACATTTTTGTTGATTTCCAACGCAAAAATTAAGTAAATTTATATCTTAAATAAGTTGTATTTGTTTTAATATTGTAATATTAAATTATATTAATGAAGCAGTGTACACAGAAATTTATAAAAAACATAATGAGTCATTCCACGCCAAATCACTCAAACATTTGTCTCGACCTCTTCGATTTGGCTCAATCTGTAAGATGTTTTATTCTAATGCAAAACCGTGGAAAATAACGTTAAAAGACCACAAATTTAGGTATTTTTTAATATTTTCTAAAATTTCGATTTTGTAGTATTTTATAATGTTTTTAAAGCATATAAAAGATTCTTCCTTTATTCCTAAACACGAAACTAAAATTACCGGGTTCTTCCCTCAAAATATGTATTTCCATAAATTCATTAAAATAAAAGGAACGTAATCTTTGATGAAATTTTTACCTTTTTTCTTTTTGAAAAGTTGGTGATTTTACTCGAAAATTTTCAATTTTTTTTCTAAAATACAAACTGTTCGATTTAGTCGCAAAATACAAATGTCGGGGAAAAGGCGGGGAAAAAGAATACTAATTTATCGTATATTTAACCTATTTTGCAACTATAGGTGCATAAAATGTTTATACTATAAGGGTTTATTTTTTATGTAGTTCAAAGATAAAATTTGGATTTCAAAATAAATACCCCCCACTAAACCATTTTTGTTTAAACAACAATGTTTTAGTGGGGGGTTGGAGCGCGCAGCGCTCAGGGATGCGAAGCCCTCCTAGTATAT
>JABFPG010000017.1:0-14768 GCA_022817505.1 Dicroscelio sp. ZL-2020 | reverse complement strand
AAGTTTATGAATTTTCTGTTGCACGTTTCATAATATTTCATAACTAAAAATATACTTGTGAATTTCTATGTTCTTTGGACGAGGGTTATACAGATATGTACACAGAATCCAACATCTCTGTACGGAAAAAATGATATTAAAATTATGTTTTAAATAATCAGAGCTTGTACATTTGTGTACAGTTATGCATTAAAATAATGCATTTTAAAAATAATACTCTGCATATTTATGCATATTTGTGTGAACCTCGATCACGGAGGACTTACAAATGACAGTTCTTGGCTCTCTAGTTCCTCTTTTATCCGCCACTCTCGATCATTAAAATCGCAGCATGTATATTTCTGTCTATTTTTGTATATTTTATGTTCATTAATAATAACTAATGTATAATTTATAGAGGGCCGATCACGTTACTTATGAAATTCATAACAAAATGAAATATTCGCACTGTCATGTTTAATCTTTTCATCCTGAAATACCTCGATATAGCGTACATTTTGTATGGTGTTTCGAGGTAGTTCAGGATGAAAAGGTTAAAATCAGTATGTCCATTTATAAACGGAAATACAAATCTTAAAAAATTATATTATAAATCAGCAGAACATGATTAGTTCTGTACATTTTTCCGTAAACATAGATTCTGCAGCTACGTAAACAACATCGGAACGTTTCTATACGGAAAAAATGAAGTTTTAAGTAATATTTTAAATAAACAGAGCTTGTATATTTTTGTATAGTTTTATATTAAAATAATGCGTTTTAAAAATAATAATGTGCCCATTTGTGTACATTTGTGTATTGAAATGATAATTAGATAATTCATAGTTAGAACGGTTGTGTACATATCTGAACGAAAATATCATCTATGCATGGAATAAGAAACTTTCGCCCCTCGAGCACGAAAGTCTAAAAAGTACACTTCTCGGCTTCCTCGTTTAGCTTTTATCTACTTCCCTCGGTCCGAAAAGCGCTGCATGAGCCTAGAACACGTACCCGAGTAAAAATAATACGGATCAGACTGTGATACAAAAAGGATCATACAAAATGATCACAGCGGTGATCATTGGTCGATACTAAAATGATCCTGAATTTGAGACCCGATTTGATCCCTTTATATAAATAATGTGATCCAGGGATATTCGAGATCAACATCAGATCATTTTTTGATCGTAATTTGATCACTTTATAATCACATAATGATCCAGAAAATGAAATCTGTTTTGATCCAATATGTGATCCATAAGTGATCCTAAAAATGTTGGATCATTCATAGATCATTAATTTATAAGTATAAAATGATCCAGAAATTAATATCCGGATTGATCCATAATGTGATCCATATATGATTATAATTATTATTAGATCATTTTATAATCATAAAGTGGTCCGGAATAGAGCATCAAGATAGATCCTTGATATGATCCTATCTGTTTTAAATTATTAATCGATCATTTTACGATCATAATGAAACTTTTATAATCATGAAATGATACAGAACTTAAAATCCTAACTGATACTGCATCATTTCTGTTGGGGAATATGATTTTTTTGTCTTTTATAATCGGAACATTTCATAATAGCATAATTTGATTGTTAATAATATTTATAATAATACAGAATTAAATCATTATTTATTAGCAGAAACGAATACTAATTTAGTTTGAAATACATTTTTGTAAAACATAAATACATTTTTTTTAAGTTTCATGTTAACAAAACGCCAATTGCTTAACTGCAAACAGAATATTATCAAATCATTAATTCCTTAAGTACAAAATCGTTTTGTTTCGCGGTTAAGATCATTTGATCTTCTCTTATTCGGCTCTTCTTTATCATTTTCCTTTTCACTAGAATTATCATCATCATCTTCTTCTTCGTCTTTTCCTTTATTTTCCTTATTTTCTATTTTGTTGCGTTCTCTTTCTTTTCCATCTATTTTTTCACTCTTCTAGATAAATAAATAAATATTATGCTGAATGATAATGACGAATTTGTTTTATCATTTATTAATACATATATATGTATTTATATCTATCAGCGAAGAATATTATTTAATATTTCAAGAATATACCTGGAATATTAGAATATTCTAGGAATATTCTAGGAATATTAATTTATATAATTCGCTGATAGAGATCACATGTATATATATATTGATAAATTACTAAATATTCGAGTTACGTACCGAAGATCTTAAGTTATTACACATATGTGTCACTGTGATTGACACATATGTGTAATATGATTTTATGATGCACTGAAAAAAACTGTCGAATGGATTAAATAAAGTAAAATTAAGATCAAAGTAGTATAATTAAGAGAAACAACTAATATAAGTTATAAAATATAAACTTTAGTTTAAATTTATATCTAATTTAGAAATTAAATAAATTGAACTAAAATTCGAAGTAGTTCAACTCGATATTAGTTAATTTGACTCAAATTCACTTCATTCAATGATATTCAACTTTGTTTTTTCAGTGTAGGAACACTGAAAAATATTTACGAAATACGGCGCTTAAAATGTCGTCTGGAATTTTGTCTGTGACGTTTTTTCCTTTTCCGGAAATGGACATTGATTTTAATCTGTCTCCAAAGACTCGAAATATAAGTTTTCGAGCCATCACTCCTGGCTTCGCTTTTAAATTAGATACCACGGTTTCGAGCTGTTGTTTCGATAATACAATGTCCTTCTTCTCACATTGGGTTATCTAATAATACAATGAGAAAAAGTAGTCAATAGAACTTAGAATCTGTTAATTTGAACATCAAGTACAGTGCAAAAAAAAGTCTTATTTTCAGACACATTATACGATTTATATGAAAAAAATTGTTAGAAAAATGTCTCTTATCAAATCATTTCGACGACGACGTGTTTCGTAATTTAAATAAAATATATTTTACCAAATCATTCATGGCTTGAACCCTTTTGTTCATAACAGGTGGTGGAACTTCAGTATCGATTTTCTTTGACACATCAGAAAATTTGGCAGATGATGCTTTTAATTCGAGGGGTAACGGTTGTCCTTCGTCCATATTTTGTTTTAATGCCAAAATCTTATTGATAAAATTAATATTTTCAGGATCCACCAAGTTTTTCATGTAAGCAACGTTTTTTTCAGATACTAGAAGTATATATAATTGATTTTATTTCTTTATTGTTATATTTATTTATATATATATTTATTTATGATAATTTTGCATTTTTTAGGAAAAACTTTCATATTTAGTACAAAAATGTAATTTTCTTAAGGGAGGAATAACCCCATTTTCTCTCCGAGCTATATTCGACGAACAACTGGGTGTTTACCTTCAAGTTTCATAACATTTGGTACTACTGCTTTCTGGTCATCTTTACCAGATTTCATGCCAATGTCTTGTTCGTATAGCAGGCCTCCTTTATTTAACATCATTTCGAGTTGAAGCGGCTCCAGAGTGTCTTCCTTATTTTTGCATAGCCCTTCGACAGGGCGAAATCCCATGTCACCAAAAACCGACTGTGCAGAAGATTTTTGCTCCTTGCGAGCCCAGGTTTGGTAACAAGAACTAATAAATATATTGCATTTTTTAACAAATGGATTCAACGTACATTTATTTGTTTACTTAAATATTTAGTAATAAATTTTTTAAGTTACGCATGGTTTTCAGCTCCTTCAATTTGCTTTGTTATAAATATTTTTTCTCTTGGAACTTCAATATTTACAATTTTCGGTCTAAAAATATGTTAAAAATTATATTAAAGCAGAACATTAATTTTTATACATTTGTTAATATTAGAATTATACGAATAAAAAAAATAAAACAGAAATATTCTTACACATTGTTCTTCGACTCTTCAACTTGATGTTCTTTTAAGCATTTGAAAACATCTTTTTTCGGCTTTGCTATATTCGAAGGTCGAGGTCTATAAATTTTTACATGCAAATTTATAGTTTATATAAATGAATCAGAATTAATCCAAATCGAAAACTTACGTCTCCATGAGATTTATAACTTCAGTGTCAGTTTCAATATCACTGGAGTTATCAATTTCAATCTTCCGTTTTTTTGCTGATGGGGTATCGAGTTTTTGGTTTGGTGGAATTACGTTTCCATTGGTATCAACGTCCACTTGTTCCAAATAATTTTTATCAGCTATACAAATAATTATTTGTTAAAGTTAATAAAGTTATTAAATAATATTTATTAAATCTATAAGTATATTAAAATTATTTACCACATTTTTGCAGCACAGTTGCCAGATACCAGTTACTTCCCCATTTTGCTTTGACTTTCTTGTTGCAAATTTTTACATCGTTCTCATGAACAACGCTCACTGTACGGGGATCGCAGTCCAACCACAGAACAAGACAATACATTTTAATTATTTAAAAATTTGCCTTTATGAATATCGTCGATACCTTGGAATCTCGAATCCAAACTTAAATGTCACTTTTTTCGGTTGTTTTATAAATGTCAAAAATTGTTTATGTCATTTTTTAATTTAAAATCTAACATTCGAAATGATTTTTACTTTTCGGCATAATGCAAAATTTGGCGAACTTCCTATAATTTAATTTATTGCATATATTCTTCGAAAAAATTATAATGAATTAAAATTTTCGTTTATTATAAGACGCCTTATATTATTTAAAGGTAGGTTCGGTTGGAGACACCAATAATATTTTAACGTAATGTTACTCTGAGAGCAAGCGCGTCTCAAAAGAATTCCAAAAGTCTCCCGATTACTGTTCTCTTCTGAATAGAATACAATTTTGTCATCGCTGAGCTACATTAATTTGATTCGATCCCGCGTAAAAAAGAGAAACCGGCATGAGTATGGCAAGAGACTGGATTACGAGCAGTATAGCAAGAGATTGGATTACAAGCAACAGAATGGCATAAATATGGCAGGAGTCTGGCACAAGAATGGTTCGCGATTATAATACAGACTCATACCATACTCATGCCAAATAGTCTTTTTTACGCAAGTATTCAATTGTAAGTAGTTTTGCCATGTAGTTCACTTAAAAACTAACGGAATGTTATCCAAAGAGCATGCACGTGTTGAAAGAATTCCCAATTTTGTTCGAATACAGTGCTCCCTGAACAGAACAATAGTTTTTTTTTTCAAGCCTACACAATTAATTACGTCGCGGAGTTTAGATTGTTTAATTCAAATCTTAGTACGTCGAGTTTTTTCGAGATCATGATTACATAGAAATGAGAATATAGAATTTCGCAAGCTCTTAAAATTTGAATTTTCCTACAATCTTGACCCACACATTATTGCATGATATCAGATTCTGCATATTTGCAATATCTTCGATACTCAATTGTCTTCATGAGGTTTCTTGATTTCGAATTTTTTGGGTCTTAGGTTGTAGGTGTCTAAATCTCCAAATTAATATTTTTTCATAAACAAAAGGCTATTAAGATTTATAAGATATAAAACTTTCAGCTATCGATTTTTTTAGATATTATAATTTTTCTTAAAATATTACAGATATTTTGAAAAATATTTCAAAACATGTTTTACACCGAACTAATCTTAATAGACAAATTAATTGTAAACAAATACTTACTTTGTATGTAGCTTTATCTAAATTTATTTACACATTTAGTAATTAAAGTATTTTATTAATAAATTCCGAAACCGCTATAATGAACATAATTTATATTTTAAGTATTTTTGTACAAAATTTGTAACACTGTGTATAGTTCCATAAAATAATGACAATTATATTAACATGGAAATATCAGAAAACATCAAAATGGACATATATATGCCACGACAACGCCATAAAAATATAACATTCCTTGTAAAAAATGTGTAACAATTAAGTCATAATAATGTCGGACTCGTTACTACATTTCACATCTTATAATTGATATTGTTAGTTTTAATTTAATTATATATTCTTAGAATGTTATATTTCCTTTACAACTTTAAGATTCATAAAAAACGTATACACGGATTAACATTTGTGTTATTAAGGTTTTTACAGAACGACACCTTGAAATTACTTTGTACTTGTACTTGAATTACATCATCTTTATTCTACGCTAATTATATTGACGGGAGCAACTGCATATAAACAACGAGGCTCTTCGATTTTTACAAAAAAACAAATATCAAATTCATGTTCAATATTGTATAAATCAAATTCATCGCTCTCATGTAACTGATACAATATTTTGAACTCCACATTATTTATAGAATTAATATATATTTGAGTGTATGTATATTTTTTTATTATTCCATAATACTTTGGACCACAATCATTTGTCGATAAGCATTCATGATTACAAGCACATTCATAAACTTCGATAAAATATAAAAATGACCCGATGTTTGTTTCATTGTGCAAGTTATATTTGATGCAAGTAGAATTAGTTCTCAATGATCGTGTATAAGTGGAAGCATTAAAGACGATACCATTTTTAAAAATCCTGTGAAAGAATTTAATTGTTTTATATGTAATACCATTTATCTGCAGGATATTTGTAATCATGTTCGGAATATTTCGCATTGAATAATAAAGACCCAGAATTTGCAATGTGTCAGAGATATACTGCAATTTTCGCCTTTTATTTGGTTCATTAATTCGTTTGCAAAATAAATATGTAGCCGTTCCTTCATTTAAATATTGTGACTTAATGTTTTCAAATCCTATAAACACAGATGCACTACTCATAATTTGCAAGCCGCTATACCTTGTTCCATGAACAAATTTTTTTATTTTGCCATTCAGATCTTCAAATTGAAAACAAGAAGTACCGGGTAAAGGACCAAAGTTTTTGACATCTTCAGCCAAATGACGTAATAAATGTACATTAGGAACCATGTATTCTAAACCATAAAGATGTGGGTACAGCTCATTGTATTTTTTTAATAAATCGTTTGCTAATATAATGTCATTCGGTGAAATGCTTTGCTGGCTTAACAAAAATATGGCATAAACTAAAAGCTTGTGATGTTCCAAATAATTTGGTTCCATTATATCGATTAATAAAGGAATCGAGTATATAAGAAGCCATACTTTAAATTCTACTGCTTTCCAATTAGCTATGTCCAACATAGTTCTAGGTAATCTTTTAACAAAAGAGGGGGGGCGTATTGCGCAAAGACGTTTATTAATAATGTCCAGTTTATTTGACAATGACCATGCTCGATTTCGATAATCTGGATCAAATAGAAGTTTTATCATGTATTTCGTCACGCCCAAATATATACAATGCATTTCGTCTATTACTGTTGTTATGATGAAATTGTAGACGAAAAGGCTAAGAGCAGTTGGTCCTTTGACACCTACTTCGGGTTCACCTTGGTTGAAAGCAATTTGTGCATGTTCTTTCGTTTCATTTGTCGTTCTTAGATCCAATACATCCATATGTGGGTAAATATGCGAATGATTTATATGTTCACCTTCTATTTTACATTTTGGGCAACCAAATCGACCATTGTATTGAATAGTATTAAAGAATAATGATTTTGCCGGAAGATCACATGTTCCACAGTTGACTATTCCTCGAACGCGAAGTGGATTATCAGTATTGGGAACAGTAACATCAATTCCTTCATATAATTGGCGAAGGTCATCCGCAAAACTACTCATAAACAAATTTGGAATTGGTTTCTTTTCTCCAAACCATAATCCTCCTAAAATAACGTTTTCCTGTTTTATTCGCAGTACAGGTGGTAACTCATTTATTCTAAAAAAGAAAGGCCAGACATTGAATTTGGACGACGTAAATATTTTTACTCCATCTGTGTTCCACATTAGACTAACATTTGATGGATTCGATAGAATTTGCCCAGGTTCCGAAAGTTTTTTGTAAATTTCCCCATCATAAATATCTTCATAGTTCTCTGGATTAATTTTATTTCTTGTAAACCGATATCTTAAATGCTCTGTGAAATTTGGCCTTTGAAATAATTTTTTCAATTGATCTATAATCGGCATAACAATAAAAAAACTAACTCCCACATTACCGCACCTTCTACATATAGACTGTTGATTGTCTAAAGTGTCACTACAACCGTCACAATAAAATTGACGATTTAAAGGGGTTTTAAACTGTTCAAAGAGCTTTTTAAATGTGTAAACTGTTCGCTTGCAATGATTTGGACGGGGGCAATGAAGGGATATTAATTGTAAAATGTCAGCCAGACAAACGCCGGAAAATTTGTGTCTCAAAACAACTGATAATATTGCGATAATACTTTCAGCTAACGTTAAAGGTGATCCAGCATAAAGGGGAACATCTAAATCAATCGCATTTCCGAAATCCCCAAAATCTGGAAAATAATTCTCATCTTCGGATGATTCTTGTTGGTTATTTTCGTTTTCACTGTGACTTTCAGATGAATTTTCATACGAATCATCGTCAGCCACTTCATTCGAAGAATTGTCACTTTCGTAAATTGTATTTTCATCATCCATATGATCAAAAACTTCATCGTCTTCTTCGTCTACATTTGCAACTAAAAGTTTTGTTTTAGTTTATTTAATACGTTTATAAGATTACAAATTTATATAATGGTAATCCTGAATGGATATTTTAACTCGATAAAACCCAAAAACAGCCAATTTTTTGTTATTAAAGACGAAAAATTTGAAATATAGCATAAAATAAATCGAAAAGAATACAGGAAATAGAGAAAGACATTAGAGTAAGAAATTCAAAGTAATTATTATAGAATCGTTGAGTGCTCCTTTTTTTCCTTTAACCTTGCGGCAGGCGCGTACGTGTACTCCGTACACGGAGAAAAAAAAGATGGATTGTCATTTTGATTGGAGCAACAAAGACGCTAAAAAAGGCGCGCCTGCCGGAAGGTTAAACATTACAAAAGGGGAAAAATTGTTTTATTAATATTATGATATATTTATATATACCAGAGATATTATCGATGCTAGGTTCGATTATTAAATCATCACTGACCGATTGATTTGAATGATTTGTATCATTAGATGTTGCAGAAATACTTGAGCTGAAATAAGTTTATTTATTATATAAATATAATGGAAATATATATGATCGAAGATAACTTAGTAATTTAATATTAAATAAAAGTATAGAATAAAGCAATATTTTTTTTTCATAAACAATTACAAATAAAGAACACGTTTTAAAATATTAGAGTTTTTTCTGAATTATTGCTTTAAAAAAATGAAAAATATGATATAAAAATGATAGCTTTTTCTTTTAGTTTAGATCTAAGTATTTAATCTGCGCTCCATCTACATACAATTCTCACATTTATCTTAATGATCATATTATATTTTGAATAAATATAATAATTTGAAAAATTATCCTTTAATTTTTAATAAATTTAAAACTTACATCTCAACATGAATATTGCTACCGTGCTCAGAGGGAACTGTTGAAACACTTTCATTAGTCTCTGTGCTTGTATTTTCTATAAGTAATTTATAAATAGTTTTAAATATAGGGTAGCCATAATTTTTAATTTAAATTTAATTAATTAAATTAAACGAATCTGAAAAGTGACCTTCATTTTGTGATGCATTGTCTTCGTTTCGATTTCGTCGAAAGAATCTTTTAATTCTATACCACGTGGCTCGTGAATTACCTCGAAAAAATCTCCCTTCATCACTCATTGTATAAATCAATTAGACAATTTTGTATAAAATCAATTTTCAAAAAAATAACAATACATTTAAGAGTTTAACAATTTTGAAGTAAAAATCTGCTTTTCAAATTTGTTAATATTGCAATTGATAGATTGACATTAATAATGTCAATTAAACATACTAATAAGGTATATAATATATGACATATAAACAAATGAATCTTACGTCTTTAATAAATTTAAATTTAAATTTAAAACATATTGTCACACGATTTAATAAAATATGAAATTGTATATAATATAGTAAAATATGAAATAGATCTTTATTTTTATATTTGCACATTCCCATGTAAAAATGTATATATGTGACATATATGTCGCATTTTTGGAAACATATATGCTGCATATATGTTACATGTATGTTTCTTTTTACCTGCATTTTATTTATTTGGAACCTGTAATGAATGTAACCATAAGTAATTTATTTGAAACTGTAGTTAATGACAATTTTTGATACGAAGCGAAAGCGAATACTGAAGATTTGGAGTTACTGTGTAACATTGTGTGATGTTAAAGAAGAATATTAAATATACAGAATATATTTCTATTTCATTTTATGGATCATGACATGTTCTTGCATAACAAAACAAATGTCTTAATTTGAGATTTTTTCGTAAAAGTTACATTTGAAAATTTTCAATGTCTCGAAAAAAAAACTTACTTATATAGTGCTGCACTTTTGCTTTGCTTAAAATAAACGTCAAATATAAATTTGATTCTGCCTAACACTTTTAAATTTTCTTTCAAGTATTTCTAAGTTAGAATTTTTGGTCTTGCAAATCTAAACCGAAGAATTTTGTCTTGCAACTACGAAAAACGTAGTTTAAGACAGTAACTAATCGGACAATTAGGTCAATTTTAAATTTTCATTTGCTTTGTGTTAAAATTCAATAAAATTAGTTAAACGCCAGCACTGTAAAAACTGTGTGTCATTTTAAAACATTTTTGTAGTATGATTTGAAACATTTAATGGTATTTCGTCTTACCTTTAATATTGGATACACTTAAAACCGTTTCAAAACTTACTACAAAAGTGTTTCGAAATGATACACTACTTTTGACGTGAGATTGATTACTGTGGAACAATCTATGACAAGTTTGCACATGTTCGAAATCTATTTGAATATGCTTTAAATGTTTTATTTATTATCTAATTAATACTAGTACATTGTGCAATAAGGGATGAAAGCTGCTAAGCTCCGACGAATGAATTTTTAGCACGAGGCGAAAATTCATTCGTCAGAGCTCATCAGCTTTCGACCCATGTCGCACACGATATTTTTTTACATGCGTACATCGCAAAACGTCATCTTTTTAACCGGGAAAAGGGCGAAAATACCTTGCAGAGACGAAAGTAGCTACTTTCGTCCCGCTAAACTTCGGCTGCAAACGTCAACTTTCGTGTCGATTTTGAGGCTAGACAGTTACCCTTTTTGGGTGTACGTATGTGAAAAAATAGAATAATATTTATTAGTGGCAAATTATTATACTATATTATCTAATTTTTAATAAGTAATTCAATATTTGATATTTAAGAATATTTTTAGATAGGAAAACAGCAATTTAAAAAATATGTTCATTTTGGACCCGTGGTTTCACATTTAAATCGGCAAATAATATACATGCTAAATTGTATCCAGTTTTCAATTGAAGACTTAAAACAAGTAAATAGTGAAACTTTTTAAAACTGTCATAAAGAAAAGACATTGAATTCTACATTTTTTCGGTACTACACTGCCAAAACAAGAATATTTAAATGAGTTCAGAGTATTTTATAATTTATTCCTTTTTAGTATAGAAAATGATAGCAGATTTTTTAAAACTACATCAAACTAAACATTTCTTTTTCGAATGTGGTTTGATTCGAATATATTATTTAAATTTAATCGGAATTGACAATTTAAACAATACACAACCATATAAATAAATTGACACATAACACCAAAATATAAAGATTTGAATGAAAATGTATTATTTAATTTTGTGGCATGATTCTAAACAACGAACGACAAGCATTGTCGAAGAAAGTAAAATTAAAATTTTTAACAACCGTGTAAAGGCAAAATGGGGATCAAAGTGGTATTTTGTTACCATCATTTCTAAATGTGGTAAGAATTAGTACATACATTTTCTAGCACCCGAATGAAAAGTGTTAGCTATAAATTAAGTATATACATAAAAAATATAATATAGAATTTAAATAAAAAAATTTTACCGAACGAAACAATAATGTCAGGATAAGCTTTAAGTAGAGAAAAAATAAATATATTAATTTTTTAATAAATTTTCAGTCAGCTTTTATGCTTAATTTAAGACAAAATTCAATAATTATTAACCCTTCAAGCCCGGACGGCTATAGTGGCTAGTCCATTACAGAAACGCCGGAGCTGAGAGGTTAATTATATTTTATAGAATTTGTTTTATTATATATTTATCTGTAACGTTGCATTTGAGAACCAAAGGGAGAGTACATGTCATTCAATGCATCATTAAATATATAAATTGTTGCGTTTGAGAACATACCTAAATTTACGATTTTAAAAAAAAATTTAAATAAATCTGATATAAAGGTTTGAGCGATTGGATAGTATCTAATTTCTTAAGATTACTATAGTTGTGATTCAATACCAAAGGTCTGTATCTAATCAAAAATACCAGGGGAGTTCTCGAAAGCATCGTTAGTTAATTCTTTTTAGATATACATTTGAGTTTAATAATACATATGGATTTAAATTTGTTCTATGAAGTTGACAAAAGATACCTTGAAACTATAGAAGTAGACACCAATGGAGCAATTATTTTTACAAATTCATCATCCAGTGATTTATCGGTTCGAAAGAAGAAACGTATAAATGAAAACTATATAAATTATCAAAATGTGAACTGGATGAGAGATAATAACATTTTACAGAATGCGGGTATTGTTTGGGATGATGAAAAAACTGAATCGTAAGTTCCTATGCCTAATAACCAAGTGTATGAAAATTTTGCATAAAACTTATGCAAATCTACGACCGAATATTTTGTACTTTTCCAAAAAAGTTTTCTTGCAAAATATCTTCATAATGTGCATAAGTTTTGTGCATATCGTTTTAAAAATAGCAATTTAAGCATTTTTGTTGCAAATTAATCACAAATTTTGAATAAATTATTTACATAAAACTTACATAAAGGTTGCATGACATTTACTTAAAATTTGCATAAAGTTTACACAATACTTGCATAAAATTTTCAAAACTTTAATATGCAATGTTGATATAAATATTTAACATAAACGTTACATGATTTTTATGAAATCTGTATATGAATTTAAAATAATTTGAAGAATGAAAAATATTGTGTAAAATTTTTGTAAATTTTGCGTAAATTTTGATCAAATATTCAGTTATTGTTTTGTATAAAATGTATGCTACTTATTAAGAATCATTAAAAAATGAATTGTACACTGCGAAAATATATTGTAACCCTCGCAATGTATATCGCAACCCTAGCAATATACATCGCTAGGATTGCGATATCATTTTCCCAGTGTATTTAGTAGAGATATAATTAGGGTTAATTACTTAACAAGTGAAAAAATTGATTATTATTATTAGTGCGATGTTGGCTTGAGCCAAAGGCTTTTTTCTACATAAGCAATTTTTATTGTAATAGTGACCTGCTTGACATATCATATTCCTTACAATAAATCTTGTAACAAGTACGAAAGAAATAACAATTTTCAACCTCACGCTTAATTCGCCCTTCAAAAATGGTCAATATTTTTTCTCCTTTTGACTCAATTACTATGTTAAAATATATACCATATTTCTTTTGTTCAATTCAATTTTTTATATTAAAAACGAATATTTTATAGGAATGTGAACAGTAATACAGAAAAAGATGACCGTCAGAATGAACCGAGATATCTAAAGCGACAACTCTCTTGTGTAAGAAGCCAGACAAAAAAATTCTGTAAATAACATATCTTGCATTTTTATTGTAATAAAATACACATTGTATGGAATTTTGAACCTTGCGTAATTCATTATTTCACATAGAGTCACAAATATAAAATTACCCTAAAATATATCGCATATTCATTAATTATACAAATATTTAATTTAATAAGGGTCACTTATCTAAAATATTGAAGATAAATTACGATTTAATTAGATATATCATTATAATTATGAAACAAACAAATTATGTTTGTTTTCATAAAATGTTCCAATTATAAAACCCAGAAGTATCATATTAAGGACTAATTTTATATTCTAGATTACTTTTTAATTATAAAATTACCTAGTATCATTTAGGATCACGTGTCGATCATACTTAGAATCAATTAGGATCTGAAGTTCTGGATCATTTTATGATTATAAAAGTTAAAATGTGTGATCGCAAAATGATCTAATAATAATATAATCATATTTGGATCACATTTTGGATCCACCTGGATATTAATTTCTGGATCATTTTATAATTATGAATTAATGATCACAGTATGATCATATTAAGGATCAATCTAGATCTTAAATTCTGGATCTCTTTGTGATTATAAAATGATCCAACATTTGTAGGATCATATACTTTTTCTAATTTACGGTCGATTATATAGAAGTCATATTTCGACTGATGTTGTCGAAATTATTATTCACATCATAGTTCGCTTGGTTTGCAAATTTCGATGATGCGAACTTTTTGCAATTTTTAGGATCACTTATGGATCACATATTGGATCAAAACTGATTTCATTTTCTGGATCATTTTGTGATTATAAAGTGATCTAATAATAATTAGAATCATATTTGGATCACATTTTGGATCCATCCGGATATTAATTTCTGGATCATTTTATAATGATAAATTAAGGATCTATGAATGATCCAACATTTTTAGGATCACTTATGGATCACATATTGGATCAAAACGGATTTCATTTTCTGGATCATTTTGTGATTATAAAGTGATCAAATTACGATCAAAAGATGATCTGATGTTGATCTCGAATATCCCTGGATCACATTATTTATATAAAGGGATCAAATCGGGTCTCAAATTCAGGATCATTTTAGTATCGAACGATGATCACCTCTGTGATCATTTTGTATGATCCTTTTTGTATCACAGTCTGATCCGTATTATTTTT
>JABFPG010000016.1:0-15027 GCA_022817505.1 Dicroscelio sp. ZL-2020 | reverse complement strand
TCCTTTTGTGGCATCAATATTTCGTCTTATCATTACTTTAGCACCGATTTTAATTACAATATTTTTAGAAATTGCTCCTGTTTTACTAATATAGTTTTCAGAATCATTGTTTAAAATTTTTTCAACTTTCTTCCGTAAATAATTTGGACAATCTATCAAGTCAGTAGACTTTAAATGTATTTCTTCTCCTGACAATGTTGTCAACATTTTTGAATTTAAAGTATCACACATGTTACAGTTGGGAAGTAAACAAATTGCATCTGGGATTTTATTATTTAAATAATTACATAATTTATTTAATCGATCATCAACTGTGTTGCAATTGTCAAATTTTATTGATCTTTGTTTTAAAATACTTATGTCTGTTTCTGTTAAATATCCGAAACGAATTCTTTTTAAAATATCTTTGTATATATCATCGTTTTTCTGGCGCATATTTATATGCAATTCTTCGAAATCAAATAATTTTTCCCACAAATTTATAGTGCTTGAACAACCTAAATATTTAAGTAATGTAGTTTTGGATAATTCCATGAAAACATGTTCTGAATTTACAGGTGGCAGTTGGAGTAGATCTCCAAATAAAAGTATGTGTTTCCCACCAAACCATTCATTATCAATTGTATTATAAATTTCAGATAATCGGAAATGAATATACATTAACGTTAAATTCGAAACCATGGAAATTTCATCAATTATAATTAGTTCCATATCATTCAATTCGTCTCGCAGTACTTTTAATGCAATGTCAGATAAAGGTTTATATTTTGGAATATATCCATGTTCGACAGGTAGTTTTAATAAACGATGAATTGTCACACCATCAATATTGTATGCTGCGATTCCAGTTGGAGCAGTAACAGCGACACTTTTATTTAATTTTTGTTTTATCCAACATCTTACAATTTTTATTAAAAAACTTTTGCCTGTGCCACCTTCTCCGCTAATAAAAAGTCTTAATTTTAAATTGCTGTTATTTCCATTATTTAATATAGTTGTTATTTTATTAAATATCCTATTTTGATCTTCATTTAACTCTTTCATCATTTCTATTAGATTCATATTATCATACTTCTGTTCAATTTTTTTTAAATCTTTAGTAACTTCGTCCATTTCTATAGGTTGAAAATCTAATAAATAATCCGATTCGGCATGTTCATTCGTATCTATTTCTTTATTTATTAATTCTTTAATTTTGTCTAAACCTTTTCTGATTTCATTACTTTTTTCATGTTGTAATAATTCATCTTTTGCAAAGTAATCTTTCTGTGAATAAAATGCTTCAGCGTAAGTAGAGAGACCATTTTTTAAATTTTCTACATTTCTCCATGGTTTAAATAAGAGCAAAAGGGAATAAAAATAATTCTCAGGCTGTGTATTTATATTATATGTATAATGATTGATCAAATATGGCCTTATTCTTTTTTTTATAAATAAATGATCTGATATATTATAAAATTCTTCTGTGGTGGGTTTCTTTTTGACGATGTCATACCATTTTGCTATGTAATAAAGACTTTTTGATTCTAGTTCGTGAGGCCGTTGTGGGTAATAGGTATCAATAAAAGAATTATAAAAAATATTTTCAGATTGTGGCTCCATAGATTCGATTTCTTTTAATGGTTTCAATTTCCGATTTCTTATAGGATTTACATTTATCCACCTGATTGTTGTTTCATGATCTTTTCCATAAAGGGACATGCCTAATAATGTATCTGCAGCTTCCAGTGCGCCACATTCTCTATTGTTTAAAGATCGCAATGCTAAATTCCAAAGTCGACTATATAAAGATTTTGAAGAATTAATAGAATCAAAAAAATCAATTTCATTTGTTAATTCAGATTTGGTTGTGTATTTTGTACAATAATGCGTCAATATACTAGATTTTTCGCCAACAAATTGAATATCCATATTTCCTTCCCACATACACAAAAATGTTGGATTATAGTCGTTAACATTTATTTCATCTTCTTTTCTGGGTAAATCGTAAAGTCGGTTTTTAGATCTTAATTGCTTTCTTTGAGCAATAGTTGTAACAACGTTTTTAATTAAAACTTTATTTGTCACTACTCGTGGAAATGAAAATTTACAAATCTTTCGTACTCCAGATTTGGTTTTTTTATTTCTTAAACAATAACTAGTATGTTTGTGTAACTGGTGTGATAATACTCGTCTATGAAGTTCAGGGGATATTGTTTTGTTTGGAATTTGACAAGAAATATATTTTAATATAAACTTTGCAACTTCTTCATTAGAGGATTGGCCCAGGATTGGAGCATCTTTAACCCATATTAGCATATGCACATGTTGCATTCCTCTGCCTTGGTATTCACGTCTCCAAAAATAGTGAATAACCTCACCGATAGGATTATCTGGAGAATTAATGAAATCTAATACTGCTTTAAATTTGTTGTCAAAAAATCTGCACGTAGATACCGGATCATATGATATCAACTCATTAATCGATTTACTTTCAACACCAGTATTTATAGTTATTAAAAAATCTCTCAGATCCGACCACAACCATTCGCTGGGGCTAAACGTCAAAAACCATGTTGCTGGACCGTAATGTTCAATCATGCAATTTACATCACAACGTGGTTTTGTCCAATATTGTGGTGTATTGCGTAATTTTGAAAAGACATTATTAAGATTTAAATTTAAAACAGTGTCACTTTTCTTTAAATCTTCTAAATATTTTGCTGCTGTGTACTTATTTTTATTGGAAGTTATATTTAAGGTGTGATAAATGCCACTACTTAATTGACGAATATTACTTTCATTTAATAAATAAAATAAATATTGTTGGTTCAATCTGAATTGCGAATATTTTGATAATAATCTTACTTTTATATATTCAAATTTGGATAACTTGATTTTTCTATTAGCATTTTGACCGTTAATACCATGAGGATATAAATCGGGAAAGCAAAGCAAATCTAAAGTATTTAATCTATTATCAATCGGTTTCTCCATTAACTTCAGTATCTGATATGATGATATAGATGAATCTGTAGGCCGTTTTTCATACATAGGGTAAATTGTATAGTGTTCATAATATTCAGATTCAGAATCTGTTATTTCTTTGATAAACGGTTCATGTCTACTTTCAATAGTTATTCTGGAATTTTCATTATATAAATCATTGGCAGTTTGAGTATCATTGAACTGTATTGTATGATTTTCGTTCTTTTTAATGTCATTTAATATATCATCACTGGATAATGGCAAAGATAAATATTTGTATAAAGGATTGTTAGTTTTCAACCATATTAAAGCTTTAAATATTTTGTTGACATTAACAAAATTTTCCCATATATGATTTTTCTTTGATGGTACACTTCTGACTAAAATGTAAAACTCATTAGAAAATTGGATTGACTCTTTCGGACCGAGAATAGTTTTCAACGATTCTTCAATTGGCAGTGGTAAATGAAATGTTTTCCCTTTGATTTTATTGATCTTTTCTCTATGTGGTAAATTTTTGTTTGAAATAGCTCCTACTTTTGTAATGACTTGGAATGCTTTTGCTAATTGAATAAACATTTTTTCGAAACTGTTTAGTTCAGATATAACTTTTGGTGATGAAGCAACTGATAAATTGTTTAAAACACAAGTTGGTGGAATCATGTTTTGCTTAAATTTATCACAACAGTAATGACAAATGTACTTAATTTCTGATTTGGTGTCTTCCAAATATTGTTTTAATTTTTCAGAGCTCGAGTTTAAATTAATATTACTAAATTTTTCAACAGATATGATATTTCTTTTAAAACATAATTTATTACACGATATACATGCATACTGTGGGATGTCAGAAGATTTTTTTAAATATGATAAAAATGCAATTTTATACTGCTCTTTTATAATATTTTCATCTAATAAGCTATTATCAATGTTATAGGAAATAGATATGTATTTCTCAGAAAAAGATTTGTGAATTTTTTGTAATGCATTGAAATTGTTATTATGCAAAGCTTTGTCTAGAACTGTTAATGTGGAAACTAATCTTTTAAGTTCATAAATTTGTTTCTTGATTTGTCTTACTGCAGGGAAATGACAAGAAAAAAATTCAAAACAAATAGAAATTGAATCACAATGGATTGAATCAATATAGCAGGAATGAGAATGTCCAAACTTATAGCAATTATTTTTAATTGAACAACGAAATAAATCTTGTATGAGGCATTTGGCTTTTTTAACATTTAAATCGCATAACAATTTCAAGCAATGTTCATATTTCTCTATTAAATGGAATTCTGGTACTTTACATATACTACTACATTTCCATGATTTCTTTTCAGAATCTGAATTTGATAATGATAAAATATTAGTTATGAGACCATTTTCTGTTAGAATAATTGGTTGTTGCAAATTTGTAAAATCATAAGCTGTTTCATAAAAATATGGCTCTGAATAAGAAGTGTGTTCAGATTCTCCAAATAATACATCACATATTTCAGCACATCTATTATTATTTGCATTTTTCAACAATTCATATTTAGATAAAATAGTGATACTCTTGTCTTTTAATTTTGAACATAACTTTCCAATTTGAATTAAAATTTCTTTTCGACGATTAAAACATGACTGTATAATTTTTTCACATTCAAATTTGTTTTTCGAATTCATTTTTTTACCTTTCATCTTCGTTGATAATCTTTTAACAAACGATTCTTTACGCTTTAATAAATAAATATTGCTTTTTAGTAAACTATTCCTCTTTGATTTTATTAATGTTTTGTGTTTCGCAATCTCAGTTATATGCTTCTTATTAATCATTGCATTATTTAATTTTATTAATTGCTTCTTTTTTAATTTCTCGCTATTTTTTTGATAATAAATTTTATTAATTTCTTTCTTTTTTTGTTTTATTAATAATTTCTTTTTTCTATCATTCTCGTATTCATCTATTCCATCATGTTTACGTTTTAGGACTTTCGTTCTTAAATATGTCAACTTTTTTTTCGCACGCAAAATTTCTTTTTTTTTAAAATAATATTTACTATTATATTCTCTTCGGTTGATGTTCACATCCGTTTCTGGTTTCAATTTCTTTTTTTGTACATGCGCATCGCAATCAATTTTTCTCTTAGAATTCATTTTCTTTTTGGTCTCAATTGATTCTGAATTTCAACCTAAAAAATATTGAAAATTTTGTTAATTTATGAAAAGAATTGAAGCATGCCAAGTTCATAGATTTTAACGTGTTAATTATTTCTTATTCATTTTGTTAAATATATTCAATAATAGGTTTTGTTATAAATTTTGCTGAATTTATTTATATTAAAGAAATTCATAATGGTTTTTTAATACGTTTAAATGGCCTTTAATCGCCATTAAAAAGCAATTTCCCAGAAAAATGAAGTAAGTTTATTGCAGTTCGACTAAAAAGCTATCCTTTCATAATAGTAAACTCATTTTAAAAATAGCGAAAATATGATTTTAAATTTGGAATAAAACTTATTTCAAATACGTCATTTTCTTAATATTTTTTACTCAAATGCATACTGCAGTTAATTTCTTATAAATATAATACATAACAGTTTTATTTTTAGTTGAAATATAAATTATTCCAAGCAACTTGAATAAAATGCATCTAAAATCATTTTAAAGTACCTTTTTAGATAATCAAACACACCAATCGCATAAACTTGTGTACACCAACCAATCAAAAATATCTGAAACAGTTCCAATTCGATCTTTATTTAAACATTTGTTGAAAAATGTGCTAAGTTAACTATTTTTCAGCTTTTTCATATTAAACATACATAAATTAATAAAATTATTTAAATAATATAACACATTGGACTGTCAATAATCTTTTGACATTACAAAACAAAATATGGATTGACATTTAGCGAAAGAATATCAAAAATTCAAATTGTATATACTGTAAATATTTGTATTTTATAATGTGTGTACAATAAAATCTTACAATTGATTAAATTGACATTAATAATGAATATAGTCTTTCATTGGTATTTATATACCACGATTATATAATTTATTGGTATATTTTTAAGTGATTTTGATAACCCAATCTCTGATAAATTTTGAACTTTTGAAAATATTTATATTCAACACTAACAAAAAACTAACAGAAATTCATATCTATTTAATTAGTCAGTAGTTTAATCAAGTCTATCAGTAGTATAGGTAAATATATCAGCAGTATAACTAAATATATCAGTAGTACAGATGCATATTTACCTGTGCTACTAATATATTTACCTATACTACTGATATATTTACCTATACTAGTGATATACTTCTTTTTCTCTTTTTTATACTAAAAAAAAATTAGTCATAGGCTAAGCTACATGAGAATCCCATATGAAGAAATCGTATACTTGTACAAAAAAACGCAGCTGTCAGAATGTGCTAAAAAATAGGTGATATTAAATCATGAGGCATTTTTTTAATTTATAATTCTTAGCGGAAATCTGAAAAATACCTTTAGGGGGTATAACCCACAACTACATTTTGGCGAAGTCTCGGTTAATTTGGTCAAATTTAAACCCTTCAAAAACCGTGCTAAATAAACAATTTTTTGCATCTAAAGAAAGTGGATTTTCAAAAAGATGTCCCGACTTTGTCCGTAACCATTAAATCCCAACACACCACATTGAAGGTCATTTGATTTCCTTCAAAGTGATCCATATTTCATGCCATTTGCATGCAAATTGGCCAAGTTATGGTTATTTTGCGAAAACGGTGCATTTTCAGGTTTTCTCCTGCATAAATGGTAAAGTGCGTAACACTTTACCATTTATGCAGGATAACAATTCGACGTTCTTTTGACATTTAAAACGTCTAAATAACATCTAAAACATCTAAATGACGTTTCTGTGCTCTACGGGAATACAATAAAAATCCCATAAAAACATTTAATAAATATATACATAAAAATTAAAGAAAAAAAATATATCAGCATAAAAATAGAAATAAATTGTATATGAATTTATTTAAATTGGTGAAATAATTGTTGTACTTCATTATGAAGGAAACTTTATTAATTTCACAGAATTAAATACATTTATTAAATTCAATTAATATTTATATATTACATTTCGTCTAATAATACTGCCAATTTTCGCATTCTGGTACGAACGGTCTCTTGTCCCTTCCACTCCTGTACGTGCTGTCCCGCTCTTTTCCCGCGTCGTTTCGAATTGTTTTGAAAATTTTGATTTTGTTGATTTGGTTTTTGTTGATTGTAATAGTATTGTTTTCCTTGTTGATTTTGTCGGTTTTGGTGTCGTTTATTTTTATGTTTTTTTAACTTTTGTTTTTTTGTTTCTATATCTTCTCTTAATTCGGCGCAATACTTTTGAAGACGGTTTAATTTCTCTTGAAGATGTTGCTTAATTTGATTTCTTTGTTGTTCAGAATATTTGGGTTTTAAATGAATTTTGACATGTTTTATACTCGTAATTTTGGGGACATTTTTCTGGGTATCGTTTTTTTCTTTTGTTTGGTCTATTTTTGTTTTTGCTATTGTTTTTTCTGTTTGTTCATCTGGTTTCTCCTTTTTATCCATTTTTTTCGTTTTCTTTTAAATTCCTCACCTATAAAATTAAAATCGAAATTATTATTTGTAAAGTCAAAAACAATGATGAAAAGAATCATTTTTTTGTTTATAAGTAAAAAACTTTTTTTTGGGATAACAAAATGTTCCCGAATCGCACGACTTCCGCCCAACTATTTTCAAACATATATTAAATCAAAATTTTACTGAAGTCATTTTTTAAAATTAATATTTAAACAATATATAAAAGTAACTAAACTAATTAAAAATGCAAATCGTACGGTTTTACAAGAATCTCTGGTCCCAAAATCGTACACTAGGAGAGTTTCAAGTGTTCATATATATATACTATACATAGTACATACATGATATATAGTTGAAAAAAGGCAGGCGAGTCTGAAGTTAATCTAACCGAAATCAATGTCTTCTGTCAAATAATGATAGATTTAAAGAAAATGTATAAATACCTTTTACATTCAATGAATTGTTCCTGTCAAACTCATCTGTAAATATCTTAAGGTTAGACAGATAAAAAAACAGACAGACAGAAGAACATTTCAAATTCCATTTTCAAAATTATAAATACACTGTTAAAAAATACTAATAGATACAAATAGAAATTATGGATAAAAATCGCATAGATGATAGACATGCGAAAAATGAACTTCAATATGTACCTTCTATTACGTCCGAATACATAATTTTAAGATGTAACATTTATATTTGCAAATACTTATAAGTGCTAATAGAGAAGGTAATAATACTAATAGATACCAATAGATTCAAATAAAAATCAGTGGACGAAAACCGCATACATCCAAATAGAACTGTTTCTATTAATATTTTTCAATAGAGATAGTATATAAAGTTAAAAATTATTTTAAACAGAAAGTAATATATATAATAAAAAGGTTCATTTAATAGAAATCATTAAAAATAAAAAAAAGGAATTTGCAAAAACAATTGTCTCATATTGAAGAATTTTTCTAGAAAAAAACACGAAAAATGTCTCAAACCGTGGCTCACGACAGAAAAAATCACTTCATTTAAAAAAAAAAATTATTGTTATACAAACAATTTTATAAATATATAAATAATTTTTTTCATTGTATATTTATTTAAAATTTACATAAAATTAATTTTGCATGATTTTGTAAATCGTTGACGTTTTTTTCAAATGGCTGTAGTTCTGATCCTCATGTTATAAATCACGGTCGTCATCGATGCTTGTGTATTATCCTAATTTTTTTTGGTCTTTTTCTTAATTTCTGAAAATGTAGAAAATATGTTATTTAAACAAATTTTAAATAGCGACATATAATTATCATCTTCATCGTGCTTTATGCGGTCGTGGTACTCATTGTCCGAACTATTTGTCATAATAAACTTTGTCCCAGTCGTCCGTATACCGTATCGTTCTTGTCCCCATTATCCACGTCTTATTTATCGTCAAATTTAGCCACTACGTTATTATTGTTGTCCTGTCATTACTGTCACGTCAGTGTGAGGTTGAAAAATACATAATGATTCTTACGCTGTCTTCCAGATGTAGATGGATTTTTATTTAATTGGTTCTGATTATTTAATTTCTTTTCGGGCAATTTTGAAATTACCCGTTCCAAAGCCTCTAATAGAACCTCATCGGCAATTGAATAATCAAAATCTGAAAACATAACATTAATTTAAAAGAGATTTAAATAATAATTAAAATATAAAATTCAAATGTTTAATTTAAATACAATAAAATAAGTAAAATACTTACATTTTTCATATTTATTACATTGCGTTGATTCCATGTTGACAGTATCTAGCCTCGTTGTGTATCTAACAGACCAATTTTGACAACTTCACATTTGTTTAAATTTCATTGTTTTTATTCTTATCTGATATAATATTTTAAACAACATAGGATTTTTTGTAAACCAATTTATTGACTTGCAGTATTATATATATTTTATATTGGTATTATATATATTTTATATTGATAAAAGTTTTTTATGGATGTACACATAAAATAGATTTAAATAAAAAACAACAAAAATATTCGGAAATACATTTTTGACAAGATAATTATATACAAGAGAACATAAAATAATGGTAAGGGTAAGCAACATAAAATTTGTTTTATGTACATATTTTTCATCTTTACACCCATGGTTCACACCATAAAAGTGATTCCATAGAGTGAAATTTTGAGTGGTATTATAAATACGACATTTCCCTATAACCTCACTTTGCTTCAAACGAACAAATAATGCAACTCGTACAAAAAAATTGCCATGTTGCACCCTTCATACAAAAGTATCTATTTCAGTATTTTTTATAATCCAATAATGTAAGACTTCCTTATTTTTATACAGGATAAGAAAAAAGTTATCAACTTGATAGCGGAAAAACAAATTATTGTAATCATTAATAAGTATATAAATGTCATCAACAGCCCACAAGATATTTCGCACGGTAAAGAGGACAACAAAAATGAAAAAAACGAAGCTGTTTATGTGGAAGAAAATAAGGATGATTACATAGAGTAAAGAGTACTGCCAAGTATTAAACTGTACCAAGTTTTAAAATTTAACAAAACTAAAAAAACTATGAAGACTAACGAAGCTAATGAAATAACATTTTTTCTTATTTTCTTTTTTTTAGAATTCAACAAAACTAAAAAACTATGGAGACTAACGAAACTATCGAACTTAACATTTTTTCTTTTTTTTTTTTTTAATTTTACTGTGGTACTTGGCATATTTTTATTTCAGTTATTTTAATGGCAGACATTTTTTTATTTCAATTTAAACTTTAATGTTTTATTATAGTACTTGGCATTTTTATTTCAGCTATTTCTATGGCAGAAAATTTTTAGATTATATTATTTTAAGTTGCATTAATGCTTTGTACTTGGCGCTTTTTCATTTTTAATGGTTTTTTTGTTGTATTTTTTAAAGCTATATTATGAGATACTTAGCATTTTATATTTCAATGGAAGAAAATTTATATTCTTGTAGCGTATATTGTTAAATTTGTATATATATTTTTTATTTCTTTGTTCTTAGCGCATTTTTCATTTAAATTCCTTTTTTTTAATTTTCAATTTTATAAATTGTTTAATTTCCTTTTTTGGTTTTCTTTTTTATTCCTATGATTTTTCTTTAATAAGTTACAACAATACTTTGTACTTGGTGCTTTTTCATTATTCATGATATTATGTTAATTTTGTTTTATGTTTTGCAAAGTATTTATTGAGATTATATAATTATATTAAATATATATTATATATTATCTATATTTTGAAAACTATATTATTAAAACAGGAGCAATTTCTAAAAATATTGTAATTAAAATCGGTGCTAAAGTAATGATAAGACGAAATTTTGATGCCACAAAAGGATTATTGAATGGTACAATTGTAAAAATATCCAATATTATCAGGAATCCGATTACAAATAGTATTGATAGTTTAAAAGTGAAATCATCATCTGGCGAAGAACATACGATTGAAAGAGTTAATATAAAATCTGAATTATACCACAAGACTTATATGTTACGAAAACAATTTCCTATTATATTGAGTTATGCTATAACAATCCATAAAAGTCAAGGCCTGAGCTTAAAATCAGTTGTTTTGGATATTGGTAATTCCATTTTTTCTGCAGGTCAAACATATGTTGCATTATGTCGAGTCACTTCATTGGAAGGTTTGTTTTCAATAAATTTTGATCCAAAATCTATTATAGCAGATGCAAAATGTATAATTGAATATAATCGATTAAAGAAAATTCAATTAAAAGAAAGAACCCTACAAAAATTGATGACACTATTTGGTGTTTAAACAAAACTGTTAGCAAAGTACAAAATTACAATCCTAGTATTGATATAAATGTTAAACAACATAAAGGATTCTTAAACGAAAATGGTGTTTCTTGCTATGTAAATACTGTGATTCAAACCATTTTACATTGTTCTAATATAAAAAATTTATTGTTATCCAGCGTTGAAGGGAACGAATTGATTAAATTAACAAGACAATATGCGTTAACTAATTCTATTTTAACTCATTGAGCCGGGTAGAAAATGGTGTCTCTTTCTAATACACTTATTCATATATAATTGTTGCTTTGTTTTGGAGACGATTGGAGACGATGGTCGGTCAATGGGTTAAGTACAGTGAATGTAAGAATATTTGTGCACTCAAAATACGAAAATAATGTATAACAAGACGTGGCCGAATTATTTACAGATTTTTGTGAAAAATCAAGTATTATTAAAGAAAATACAAAACTTGCATTAATGACAACTACAAAATGTAATACTTGTGCTTTTATTAAACGCGAAACAGAAAATTTTAATATCCAGCCTTTATATAGTCCCATTCCTATTAAACGTACAACTATAAACAAATTAATTCAATCAAATTATTTTAAGTGGAAAAGAATAAATGACGGAATTTGTCCACGGTGCAATAACATAAACTTAACAAATAATATCGAAATTACTCAAACAAATTATGTAGTTGTAATACAAGTTGTGATATTTCAAAACGTTAATGGTGAAGCACAGAAACTGCTAGCAAAAATTAATTCTGTACCCAGTGAAAAAGTAAATATGAATGGCAAAATTTACGAAGTAGTAAGTGGAATTATACATCATGGTGAAAACGTAGAATTTGGTCATTATACTTGTATATTAAAAAATAATAAAAAAGGTTGGACTGATATAAAGCACTCAATTTTTTCCAAAGTTACTTGGCCAAAAACTGTAAAAATCTTCATATCATGTGACTAAAAAAAGTTTAATATTATAGATGTAGTACATACAATATTTACTTCTAATTGCTTCTTTTCTGATCGAGTAAGAAATATGTAATGCAATAAATTAAAACTGAATTGCTGTTGTGGATAACTCGCTGAAGATACTGCCTGAGTACAACTCATGCGTAAGAAAAAAATTTTTTTTTGACGACGACGACGACGACGACGACGACGACGACGACGACGACGACGACGACGACGACGACGACGACGAAAACTCTTACGAAAAATTTGGTCTGAATGTAAAAACAGCTATATTTGAGATGTCATATCTCAGGCCACAGTTATCCGATTTTGAATATTTAAAGTTCCTTCGGCAGATCTCGGCATGATCTAACGTTAGACATACAGTTTTAATGGCACAGAAGCCTCTGGTAGCCTCAGTACAATGCCAAAAATGAGTACTTTTGGACTCGGGAATAAGAGGGTAGTGGCTCGCTTTGTACTTGGCGCGAGCCACTACCGTGGCTCTTGATAGCTTATAATAATCTATTGTAATTATTTGTTTCTTTTTATTTTTTCTGTGGCATGATATATTACGGTATGTAAATATAAGTATCTTTGTTGTTTAACTAATTATATTTCTAGATACTGGTCTAGTCTAAAATTTACCTGTATTCAATACAGACAAATTACTAGAATTGTCTTTTTATTTGTATTTCTTCATTTTTGCATTTACAGACCTAAAGTACAGGGTTTTTATGGACAGTTTCCTTTTAGTCTAGTTACACAAAAACGGTAGTGCATTTTTACAAATATTCTAAAAATTGTAATATTTATTTGTTTCTTTCATAAAGTACTGTTAACATTTCCCAATAATAAGTGAAGTTATTTGAACAAAAAGTAATAAAGTTAAAAATTATAATATAATTGTTTTGTTGATTCTGTCATTTTGCATTTCCGGAGAAGAAATAATAATGCGAAGATAATCTTTTGTTGTTTTAAGGCATGTTTTCCGACCCCCGTGCAGCGATAACTTTATTCTGTCGCGACAGACTCCTAGTGGAAATTGATCGGGCTGTAATCGGGGTGTAAAGTCGGACGTTGATGAAAGTATGCTCGCGATTTGTATAATTTCCATCATATATTTTTCGAACAATTCGACCAATTTTGAGCAAATCTTGAATCTTTTCTCGTTTCAAAAAATGCAGTCGGACGGGTCTCGAGCGTATACATGAAGAAAAAATTATTCGAAAACGTACAATCTCCAATAGCGCGGATTGAATATTCTTGATAAAATATGTATACCGAGAAAACTGTGAAGTCCCCGCAACGCCACAGTTTTCTCAGTGTATATGTGTTATTAAAGTAAATAATAATTAAATGTGTACATGGATAATTGACACGTGAAATCGTCCGAAAATAACTCGACCCCTTTCGATTGGTCTAAAATCGACTTGTTTAAGTTGTTCAATGTGATGTGAAAAAAGCTAGAAGCATCATATTCTGAGAAAAATGAATGGGGTGTACGCAAACAATTATGACAAATATTATCACATTGTGGCAGTATTTACCACATTTGTTTGCATACAATCCATTCATTTTTCTGAGTGTATTTAGTACATATGTTTGACCTTGTTGTTATATATAATTAAAATTATCAATATTTGCGACCTCGGAAATGATACCAATTGAAATGCTGGAACTATGCAATTTTCAGCATTGAAAGTATTGTTTTGTGGTTTTTGTCGTCACTTTCATAATTCGCGTTGAATTATCTATACGAATGATGCGTGTTACTAATTTTATTGGCAGTAATCTTAATACATCAAGAAAATAACTACTCTTATTTCCAATTGCTGTAAAAATGAATCTTCAACTTGTTCCATCGTAATTTTGTTTCTAGTGAAAGCAGAATGAATTTCAGAACATTTTCTGCCCATTTTTTTAAAATCGACGTATATGTTATTAATTTTGATTAATTTAGCGTTTTTAGTGTTTTATTCGATTATTTCATCATCTTCAACTGATAAATCAGCCGTAGTATTATCTTATTCAATTAGTCTATTAAATTGTTTTCAACATAATTATATACTAAACAGCTTAAACTCAACACTTGACCTAGTCTTTGTCACTTGGCCATCAATTCAATGTAACACCGCAACTGATATTATTTGTAATATCGACTCTTATCACCCACCTTTAGATTATTTGATTCATGTTATTCAGAAGTATATTGAGCCCACCACCAAGATCATATATAATTTTGCAAAATTATATATAGTCGCATTGTGCACAATGCGACTTTTCATCTATGAACGAATTTTTGTGTACTATGGATTGGAACATTTTGTTGCGAACAGATGATGTAGATGTCATGGTTGAGACTTTGTACGACACAATTTATTCCGCTGTGGACCTTTTTGTCCCTAAAAAACAGTTCAGAAAAACAACTATCCTCCGTGGTTCAACTCTCAACTGATACGATTAACTATTGATAGAAAGAAATCAAGAAAAAAAAACTACTTCAGTTTGTCAGACCACAATTTACAAGAAAGCTAAATTTTATATAGTTGAAACTAATCTCCCATTGTCAAAGAATTGCATGATTATGGTTACAAGTCATAATAATTGTTTTGAAAGACAAAAATTAAAAAGGCATTAAAATTGGCAATCAAATACAACTACAGGTTGAAGAATCACCTTAGTGTAATCAAGGTTATTTCATGACATCCTAATTTTTTGGTT
>JABFPG010000015.1:0-15353 GCA_022817505.1 Dicroscelio sp. ZL-2020 | reverse complement strand
AAAGTTCTAAAAACACTCTAATTTAACTTAGATCAAGTCTGTCTAACCGATATCAAGTTAGACACTTTTATGCCAGATTTAGATATTAAAATAACTGATTATGACATCAGATCTGAGCAGGAATATACTTAATCAAATGTCGACAATATGTTATCCAAAATATGTAAAATCAATCTAAGATTAAATGAAATTTGATCAAATATCAATCAAATCTGATCAAATGTCAAACATATCTTTTCGTATCTCGGGCGCGGACAAAAATGGAACTAGAGGGCTGAAATGGGCTTGTTGCAGCCCTCCGGGCTGCAATGAGCCCATTGCTGCCCTCTAGTCCCATTCTTGTCTGCAACCCTCGATCCGAAAAACAACGTATTACGCCTCGGGCGCCTGTGGCGCCCTCGGCAATAATATCCCTAGTGAAAATTTATCGTGCTGTAATCGGGGTGTAACGCAGGGCGTTGACATGGCCCCTATCAGTTAGCTTTACCTTATCGGGCCCATACCAACGCCCGGCGTTACATCCCGATTGCAGCCCGATCAATTTTTACTAGGGATACTATAAAAGTTCTAAAAACACTCCAATTTAACTTAGATCAAGTCTGTTCTATCCGATATCAAGTTAGACACTTTTATGCCATATTTAGATATTAAAATAACTTATTAACATCAACTTTAAGCAGAAATATATCAAATAAAATTTCTAAAATATTTGATCAAAACGTATTAAATCTATTTAAGATTAAACGAAATTTGATCAAATATCCATCCCAACTGATCAAACGTCAAACAGATCTGACAAGATTTTAAAAAACTCTTTAATTAAACTTAATTAAAGTTTCAACATAATTTGATAAAAAAATATTAAATCTAAGATTAAACGAAATTCGATCAAAAATCCATCAATTTTGCTCAAATGTCCAACATTTTTTATTAAGTTTTGATTTGATCTATATATCTGATCATAAATATAAGAAATATGTGTCGAATTAAACCAAATTAAAAAATTAAATAAAATTCTTCTTCGACTATTTATAATCAGAATTCAATAAAATTTTAGAATAATAAGTGAACAAATTTAATCAAAATTCAACCATATCAAGCCAAAATAGATCAGATTGAAGCTAAAATTAGCTGGAATATTTATGATAAATAATGCTGTAATCTATCTAAGATTAAACGAAATTTGATCAGATATCCATCACATCTGATCAAATGTCAAACAGATCTGATAAGATTTCGAAAAACTCTAGTTAAACTTATAAATTACGTCTGTTTTGACGGATATGAAGTTTAACACTTAGATTTAGATATGAGAACAACTTCAATAAACATAATTAAATATGAAAAAATTCTTCTCAGATTTTGGCAAAATGGCCGTTTTCGGATTTTTTTATATTCACTTTTACACTTTACAGTATAAGTATGGACTTACTATACTTATGCAAAATTCTTTTTTCCACCGATATATTTGAAGGGAAAAAAATTAAAAAAAAGGTTCCGAATTTAAATACTAATTATTGAAACCATTCCGAATATTAAATAATGCCCGCTATAAGGAACATAATTGTGTCACGAAGAAATGTAAGTCGAAAGTTTTGGTTCGTATTTCTTGAAACCTAAATAGTACATTTTTAACGTGCGCTATAAGTTTATTCGAAACAGGTTTTTGGCATGAATGTTTGACTATTTTCAGTCATTAATGTCAAAAATGCTTTTGTTAAATATGAAAGAAATACTTGATTATACTTAGCTACGTACAAATAAAAAGATGATCAATAGAAAGGAATCTAAACGAAAGTACTTCTTTCTTGTTCGTTTCTGCAGCAAAGAACGATGAACCATGACGGATGATGACCAATGATACGAAATGATACGAAATGATACGAAATATTACAATGATACGAAATCAACAAGATTAGTAGCAAGAATTTTATTATTCTTAATGCATTACAAAAAAGTGAATAGAACTAATTAATAGTTAATCATATAATGGATAAATTATCATATTTAATATTGCATAACAAAATAATTATGTTTTCGTTATCATATTTTATAAGTGTTAAGTTAATGTTTAATTCATTGTCCGCAGTTTATCTTCATTGAAAATTGAAAAAGTTCAATAATGCTCAAATGTCTGAAAGTAACAAATATAAATAAATTAATAATTTAATAGTCATTGAAACATTGTCATTAAATTAATAGATGAAACATAATTACATATAGAAAACTCCATCTATGCTTAGACGTTTGAAACTAATAAATATAATTAAATTCATATTTTAAATCATTTTTAGAATGTCCGTTAGAAATTAGTCTGCATACTATTCACAATCTTTATTCTTTTTCATTTCACTAACATTCTTTTTGTCTTTGCTTTCTTCTTTTCCAACCTATTGCAATAATTTGAATATAGAATAATTTGTTTATTTAAAATGGCATATTTTAATATGCCATATTAATCATACAATTTAATACAATAAATTTTATTATTACCTTTTCTGAAATTTTTTTTGTATTGCAAATTACGGTCACAATTCGACAATAGTCTTTGTCCGACAATGCCTTTTCTTTTTTGTATCTTGAATTAACGAAACCTATAATAAAAATAATATACGATCAAAAAATGTAATAGGAAAGAAATTCAAAAAATTTTAAAAATTTAGCTCAAAAACTACCCGCACTCAACATACACGTTGTTTCGCCGTTGATTCAACAGCAACTCAACGTGGAATAAAGTGGATATTCTATGCGAGTATAAAATGAAATTCTAAGAAAGAAGTATCTGTTACAGAAGAAAAACGCGAAACACGAAACGCGAAATTGAAAAATGGAGTCTCTTTGAAAAATTGATAATTAATCAAAGAGACTCTCTATATGATAATTTTAATAAATGAATATAAATAATATTTTAATTAATCAAAGTAAAATTCTTATAAACAGGAAATATCAAATGTAAAATATAATAAAGAAATAATAAAATATATAACAAATAAAAATATGTATTATCTGAAAATAACGAATAAATTTTTATTAAATATATATTTTGCGCTAAAACAAATAAATATATCTAAACCATAAATTTATAATGCTACTATTTGTTAATTTTTGAAAATTAACAATGTTAATCGTAAAATCTCATATTGCAGAAATTCTACAATATGAGATTACCATTACCAATTAACAACCAATGAAAAAGTTCCAAAAGAAATAGATTTAACCAAAATTATTACTTCTGCAAAATTCCAAATATTTATTTCCAGAAATATTGCACAAAAGAAATATTTGTGCAAAAAAATATTTCGTATATTTGAAACTATTGTTTTTAATAAATTTTGTAAGTTATGAGAAATTATTACTATACGTTTATACTTACTATAAACACCCAAATAAATATTTTTAGGAATTTTCTCAGTCACGTTTCTTCCTTTACCGGATACAGACATGTAACGCAATTTATCCCCGAGAAGTAATGAGTACAACTCTTTGACAAAGCTTTCTTGTTTCAAACGGTGCATGGTCCAAATTGCGTCTATTTGGTATTTAGGCAACCATATACCTGAACCTGCTCCAATTTCAACCTTACACGGAGAAAACACAATTGTAAAAATTATTAACTTGTTAGGAATGTGTGGATATACTTTTCAATAATTAAAAAATTACTATCTCAGTTAGAAAAAATAATTAAGTTTATAGAATTATTTACAAATACTATGACTGATTTTTACTAAAAAGTTAATAATTTTTTCTATCTAAGATATTAATTTTTTGTTTATTAAAAAGTATACCTACACCTTCCTAACAAGTTATTAATTTTTGCAATTCTGTTTTCTCCGTGTATAAAAACATATTTTTCACAAATTTAGTAATAGATATATGAAATATTTGAAAAGATTTGGAAAGATTTTGAGAAATTGATTTGTTGGAGAACATGTTTCAATTTGAAAATAGTTTCAGCCTTAAAAACTAATTATTAAAAGAAGATACAGTCCGAAGATTATGGTCCAATTTTAGAATCTAGTTGTAGAAATGATTTCAAAGAGTTAGTTCTAGGATTTAATTTCAAGAATATTTGTAATAAAATTGTGATAAGTATCTAATTATTTCATTTTATTAAAATAATACTATTAAAGTAGCTATAAAATATCTTGTTCTTTATATTAAACATTGTATTATATTTAAATTATAATTATATAATTAAAAAATAGAACTAAAGTTTATAATTTTAATGTATATTTTCACGATTATATTTAAATTTGGAGCACAATCGAACTGTCAACTTTTATCTTTTAATTTATAATTATTTTTTTATGTTCCATTTTTTTGTATAGTTTCTGATAGCATCAGTATGTACCATATTGTTACTTGGCTGTTCGACGGATGATGGAACTTCAATAGATGAAACTTCAACAGTTTCTTCAATTTTCAAGAATTTGATTAATCTTGTTAAAAAATCAATATTCTCGGGGATGATCAGAGATTCCAAAAGATGGATATTCTGTTTTGATGCTACATGAGAAATATTTGAAAAATATGTATTAGTATATTCCGCTTTATTTATTATATTACGTTTATAATTAATTGAATATTTCTAATTTACATCTATTTAATAATAAAATAAATAATACTTTATAAAATATAACCTTTTAAAGGAGTTGTGCTTCCGTTCTCATTTTTTTCCCTTTCAGCAACAGGTTCAGAATGGAAGTCTTCTTTATCTACTTTACAATGATTATATGTGAATTAAAATAATATAAATATAATATTAATTTATAATAACAATTAATCAAATAATTATTCTTCAATTATAATCACCTTTAGGATCTGTTTTCTCCTCACGTGATTCTTTAAGATCTACATGAGTAACAATTAATAAATATATTATAATCATTGTAAATTTTCCTGAGACCTAATAATAATACTGTTTTGTATCTCATACATTATCTGATATCAGATCATATATCTGTTTTTCATATGATCTAATATTAGAGACAAAATTAAATCTTCTAATTTGTCAAAAAGATAACTTTGTGTAAAATAATATAAAATGTATAAAATAAAAATGTATAAAATGTATAAAATTATTGTATTATAGTAGATCTAAATATTAGTGTTTTGTTAAGGAATCGTGTGTTCGAAACTACCGTCACTTTGTTCTAAATCAATCATCGAGCAATCATCATCGTCACTATCATCTGCGTTTATCACAACATCTTCAGGAATCAAATCTGGAAGTATATATATGTATACATATAGTGAATGAAAAATATAATAGAGATACAAACACATAAGATTATAAAGAATTAATCTTTTTAATCTTATGATTAGGCTGTATATACAAAAGGTACTTTTAGTGTTTTTACAATTTTGAAATATTGTATATTATTTCTTTCAATGTACTAACCGATTGAATTCGTGAATTGATTGACATCTTTCTCAACTTCAGAAGTGATTTTCAATTTCTTGCATCTAATAATAGTATAATAATATATTATGAAAGTACAAAATACAATAACAAATTCATTGTTAAAAAGTATAAACATTGAAGTATTTAAATATTAATAATTAGTTGAATAATTGATACACGTATTAGTTTTTTTAAATAAATTATTTTAATTATTTTAAATAAATTTAAATTAAACTAAAAGTTGTATAAAACATTTGTAATATAAGGTTTGTTTAGCCTAGAATTTAGAAGTTTATCGTATTTTTTTACGTTAAAGTATCCCGCGCGAAAAGAAATTAATCTGGATATAGTACGGTAGAGATCTGGCGACCAGACTAAATCCAGACTTTACCCAGACTTAATCGAGACTAAAATCAGTCTGGATCAGGTCTGGATATAGTCTGGGTTTTGTTTCAGTTCCAGACTAGTCTATGCCAGACTTAATTCAGCTGAAATTAGTCTGACGCAAATCTGGCATAAACTAGTCTGGAATTGGGACAAAATCCAAACTATATCCGGACTCGATCCAGACTATTTTTAGTCTGGATTAAGTCTAGATAAAGTCTGGATTTAGTGTGGTCACCAGATCTCTGCCGTACTATATTAAGCTTAATTTTTTTCACGCGGGATATTAATATTATTATAAACATATGAATTGAACACATGTATTATTAACAGTATTAATAATTAATTTAATTAATAAATGTTAACATACAAATGATTCGAAATCAAAATTTAGAAACAAAACATCAATCTTTGAATATATGAAGAAAAATTCTAAACTTAGAACATTTAAAATTGTAATTAAATGACTTAGAATATAATTAGAATAAGATACATCGGTTTAAATTTAATTTACCCTGAAACTGAAGCAATTTCATTTCTTCTTTTGTTGCAATTCTGCAGGTCTTCTGTTAAAAAATGTATATATAAAATATCTGAATTATGATTTAAAAATGCTGGAAAAATTTTAAATAATTTCGGGATACTGATTAGATAGCATATTATAATAGAACCAGTTAATATATTAATATATATTATTATTTGATTATATTGGAATACCAAATATTCGAATTATTTAATGATTCGAATATTCGTTTGAATACTTCGAATCTTCGAAGACACCTAAACCATAACCCAAGAAATCGAGAAATCATAATTAAAAATATTTGACAAACTTATACATTATTTAAGCCTTGAAAGTAGTTACCAGTCAACTTTTTAATAATTTTCTGTGCCTTATCAATCATTTCTGCAGATCTTGGTTCTTCAACCGTGCTATATCGAAAGGATAAAATGTTTGTAAGCTTTTCGAAAATATTTTAAATAATGTCCATATTTATTTTAAAATAAAAGTTAATTACTCATCAATTTCGAAAATGCTTCCACGATTTAAAATATTTTGATTCCGTTTGACAGTTTCAATGAGCAAATTAGTTTCGTTTTTTGTCTTGTCTTCAAAAAGCTTCCTTTTTTTAGCAGTCGGGGTTTCGGATTTGAAATTAGGTGGAATTACTATTCCATCCGTGTCTACTTCAACTGCGTCAAGATATTCTTTCGATCCTATTGTGAAAATAATGCGTATATGTTTTAATGACAGATTTCAGTATTTTTTATTTGAGATGTATATTTTGAAAAATCGATAATAAACAAAATTATAGGTTACTGTATTATATCGCACTAATGCGTTAAAGGGCTTATTATTTTTCTTTACTATCACGAAGAGATATTTTTGTGATTTTTTGTACATAAAATATATGGTTGATGAAATTTTTCGAGAATTTGTTACAATAATATGGTGTTTAACATGCGTTCATAATACGTCGTGAGAGACTAATGTAATTTACGCACTCCGTTTTCATCCCATAAGTAAATTAAACTCAACTAAAATTGCCAACTTTCGAAACTCATTTCACAATATAGTTTGAATACCGTTTTTGATCAAATTAAAATAAGTTTGAATTTCTATGAATCTTTATATAATAATAAATAATACTAACTACACTTTTGAATGACGTTTACAGAATAATATTTGTTTCCCCATTTAGCTTTCGTTTGCCCATTTTCCTCAACCTTTATATCTGTTTCTTCAACAACTCCGGTTGTCGGCGGTTTACTATCCGTCCAGAGCACCAAATAATACATGGCCATTTTATCGTTCTTTTTGATATTTTTTAACTTGAATTACTTTTCTTTATGTTTTATTTCTTTCTTTATTATATTATAATAGTGGAACAAATTTCGTTTCACAGCGAAATGTCAAACACCAATATGCACAACTGTCAATTTTTAAATGTTTAGATGTCATTTATTTAAAAAGAATGTGACAAATTTAAAATATTTCCTTATTCCATTTTATCATCAGTAATGGATTTATTTTTAAAATGAAAAGAGTAATTATATTTAATTATTCTTTTTATTTATTTAATATTATGTATTAAAATTTTTCAATGATTATTTTTTTGGTTTATTTTTAATTTATTAAACAAATTCCAGGATAATAATGAATAATTTAACAACCTTACAATAAGAAACGTAAATATTTATCTTTATAATAATGTCGTGAATTTAAAAACAACTTATACTTGGACAATTATAATTAATCTATCAAACCTTTATAAAAACAATCTTAAATAATTAAAATTGTTTGTTGAAAAAGTCCGATAAATAGTCAATTTTTACACAAAATTAAAAAAAACAAGACAAATAAAAAAAAATAAAAATAAAAATATATAAGAGTGTTACGTTTCGGTCTTTTAGTTTTTATTAGAAAATTCTATTTGTTTAGAAAATTTCGAACCATTAATTAACAAGTTGTCATTTGTCCTTGATATTGACAAATGTCATCTGTCATTGACAATATTTTAATAATTTCATAATAGTCTTTTTCATAATAAATTATTATTATTATTTTATATATTAATAATTTATAACACATTATATAATTTTTACAAAAATGCCTAAACGTCCTTTACGAAGCTACAGTCGCTCACAGAAATATAAAAGAATAAATAAATTAACGCAGAATGTTCCCGAAGACAGTGACAGTGATGATGGTATAATTAATTCAAGTGACAGAGGTAATTTAAATCTATAAAAAATTAAAACAGAATCCCTTCAAAAAATTAAATTCTACAATTATCTCCAATAATAACAGTGTATGAAAATATTTTCATTAGTCAAGTAAATTTTCTTCTGCTGTTTTAAGATATATAATAGGAAAATATAAAAGTTATACTTAATAAAAGCAATCAAAATTAAACAAATAACAAGATATACAAATATATAATTCAAATAGTAAACGAATTTAGAAAAACCAATCATATGTTTTTTAACATATTGCTTTTAAATTTAAAATTTTGCAAATAAATTTAAAAATTAATTCAATGCTGACAATGTATATTTTTTGTACTATTATTTCGTATGATATTTTATAGCATTTTATTGACCGTGAATGATTCATGTTTTGAAAATTATAACAATTAATAAAAGTTTAATAATTAATAATTAATAAAGTTGTTATTGTTAAAAATTAACTAATGTTATAATTTTCAATTTGGTAATTTTGGAATATAGTTACAATTGAATTTTTTTATTTAATTTTAGAATTTGACAACGAAACATCAAGTTTATGTAATTCTGAATCATCGAATGAAATTGGTACTGATTCAATTGACGAAGATATTCATAATTCTGTTGAAAATATTACAGATATCCAAGAGTAAGAAAAACTTTATTCAAGTGAATATCGAGTATATATGAAACGATAGTATATTTCGATAAAAACACATTGCCGTCCGTATTAATAATGACACTTTGCATAGCGCGCAAAGTAACGTTTTTTACACTAATCGTACAACACATAAACGTCATTAAATGTCATATAATCGACTATATGTCGTTTCAAATATATAAAAAAAACGAATTGACTTTTATATTTTGTACGAGTAGCTACGAAAAAAATAGTTAGCGATATTAGGATTATATGATTTTGACAAATTTAATTTTAATAACCGAATGAAATAAATATTTACATATTTTTAAAGTATCAATAGTAATAATTCACCGTTTATATGAAATGTATTTAATATCTTCGAATATAATAATAATACTCGTTATAAAAGCTAGTGTTACTTAAAAATGATTCATTTGTAATTATATATTACTAAAATTTTAAAATATTTTTAATAGAATCAATGCTGACGATCAAAATGGAAATGTAAATATCGAAAATGAATCTGAAGACTTCAGACATGCTGGTAAATGTATTTCAAATTATTTAAATTGAAATTTAATTTTAAATAAATAATAATTAACATAGAACATCTGCACGTAAAAAAAAATTGCTGTGCATCTAATATTGTACTGAATATTGTATTCAGGCACTTATTTCCACTTTACATATCCAGTAATTTGTAATGAAACATTTCTACGTATAATTTTTAGTAATTTTTCTGTTCACAAATTACAAGTTATATATTCTGAATTTTATGAAAATTTACTTCTGGATTAACTAAACTTTATATTTCTTAAAATATAAAGTAAAAAGAATCTTTAAAAAACATCTTGTTTCTAATCATTTTGTACAAAATTATATTCAAACGCAATACAACTCTATCTCTGCACATAATTAGTTGGTTTATACACAGTAGATTGTAAAGATATTAATCGATTTAAACACTACAAGTGTTTTAAATAAAATATGAAAAACAAAAAGAAGTTTTTTAAAATTAAATAATTTAAATATGCGAATTGCAGTTTATTTTTGTATTGCAGTCTACAAACATTTTGTAGGACTTTATTCAGAAGATTGTACGGATATACGGAAAGACAAGATTTTATCAGGTGTATTTGAGTTCTATTATTTGCTTTTTAAATAAATAATGCAATGATAAATTCAAAATCCAGAAGTAAATGCTGAACTAGTCATGAACTTGAATTATATTTTTAATTAAATACTATTGGATTTTCAAAAAAATTATATTTTTCAATCCGAACACGACATTGCTAATATGTAACCCTATAGATTAGATTTTATTCTAATATTAATTAATTAATTAATTTTGCATTTGCGTGTACAATACCACATTCAACTTGTAAAGAATAATCATTCTTTGTAAACAAATGTGTCACTGTTTACTTATCATGCAAGGATCTATACACATTTTCGTTCCTAAATAGACATACACATGGACAGTTCCGACGAGGAGAATGATGTAAATAATCATTGCGATGATGCCAGTGACGCTTCTAAAACATCAAATGATCATTCCGACGATTCACTAAGTGAAGTTTCCGATAATATGAGTGATATATCAGATTTTGAGGAAGAGGCCGATTTAGATGAACCAATTTATCAAGGAGCACGGATAACAGTGGCAGAAAGCGTAATTGCGATTTTAATGTTAGTGTTACGTCATAAAATATCGGGTGCGTGTCTTGCAGACATATTACAACTTATTTTAATACACTGTGCTATTCCCAATCGATGCCGACAAACTCTATACAGATTCAAAAAGATTCTTGGAAATTTTAGAACTCCTTTGGAATGTATTTATTATTGTGCGAAATGTAGTAGAAATTTAGAAAATCGCGATTCAAAATGTATTAATTGTAAAAATCACGGTGTAAATTTCTTCATAAGAATACCTATAATTGATCAATTGCAAAAACTATTTAAAAGGCCATCATTCGTGCAAAATTTAAATCACAGATATACAAGGAAAAAATCAAAAAAGGATAATTATGAAGACATTTACGACGGAAATGTTTATAAAAAATTAAGCGAACCCGGCCAGTTTCTGTCTAATCCTAACAACATTTCTTTCATGTGGAACACGGATGGTGTCAAAATTTTCAAATCGTCAAAATTTAATGTTTGGCCTTTTTTTTTAACAATTAATGAGTTGCCCTTCCATCTTCGAAAAAAACGAGAAAATTTATTAATTGCAGGCTTGTGGTTTGGCGAAAAAAAACCATTTCCAAACTTGTTTATGGATTCATTTGTGGATAATTTCCAAACATTATATCAAGGCATACAAATTAAAGTATTAAACATTTTACGTACGATCAAAGCTATAGTTATTTGTGGTACCTGTGACTGGCCGGCAAAGGCTTCATTTTTTAACATGAAGCAGTATAATGGTTTATTTGGTTGTCCGAAATGCCTGTCAAAAGGGAAAAATATAAACGGTAATCGTGTTTATTCAAATCAAAATTTCAGTCGAAAAAGAACAACTAAAGATACTGTAAACAATGCCAAGGAAGCGCTTAATAAAAAAAAAGTTATAAAAGGAATTAAAGGACCAACTAGTTTGTCGATTTTTGTTTATGATTTTATCCGAACAACTGTCATTGATGAAATGCATTGCGTCTATCTAGGCGTAACAAAATATTTGATTAAACTATGGTTTGACAATGAAAATAAAAATGAAACATGGTCATTGTTCAAATTAATAAACATTGTTAATGACAGATTAAGTAAACTCAAACCACCCTCTTTTGTTAAAAGACTTCCGCGAAATATATCTGATTATGCTTTCTGGAAAGCTGTTGAGCTAAAATTATGGTTACTGGTGTATTCAATACCTGTTTTAACTGATATTTTACATCCAGATCTTTTAGAACATCACAAACTTTTGGTTTTAGGAATCTATTTATTGAATAAAGAAAGCATATCGCCGTTGGACATAATTCATGCTCAGTACGCTCTAGATAAATATGTATTAGATTTTTCAAAATTTTACAGTAAAAAACGAATGGTCCCGAACATACATCAGCTTTTACATATTGTTGAAAACGTCGAAAACTTTGGTCCTTTGTTCGTCACCTCCTGTTTCGCGTTTGAAGATTTAAATGGACAAATAAGAAATTTGGTTCATGGAACAACTCAAGCAGGCTTACAAATAATGTCAACGGCTTCTATTTTCATAGGTTTTGAAAACTTCAAACAGAAACATCTTTTAGAAGGAAGTCCTGCTTCATTGTTTTGCGACAAAATAAATAAACCAAATATGAGACGGAAATTAATACCAATATCTGAAAATATTTTTGTATTAGGGAAGTTTCAAATCATAAAAGACATTCCAAATCGATTAAAAAACATTTTATTAAATTTTCCGGCAATCAAATATAAAAACATTAAATTATTCCATAGGTTATTCAAGAACGGTTTAGTATACAATGCCAAAACTTATAATCGAAACGTAAAAACAAATTCATCGTGTATAAAATTAACTCATGAAAATGGCAATTTATATCTTGGAGTAATTCAATATTTTATTCAGATTAATGAATGTATATGTGCTGGTACTTGTCTACAAACAGAAATTTGCGAAACAAACTACTATGCTGTCGTTCAAAAATATGATACAAAATGTATTGATATTTCTTACCGTCCAAATTTCCCGTTACAATCCATTTATGAATGTGAGGAAACGCCTCAGTACTTTATTGTTGATGTTGAATATGATTTTCAAATATGTTACTTCTTAGAAATAGACAATTCGATTTATATTAGTGATTCAACTAAGGTAATAAGTGTGGAATAACTTATATTATAAAATTAATATAATATTAAATTGAATCTTTAGAATGGTTCGAATAGTATGTTTATATTTTAATTATTGTGAATCTTTTTAAATATTTTCCCTTTTGACAGTCCATGTGGAAAAAATCGTCTAGATTTTATTTGGAACAAATCTGGATTCACATCTGGATAATATCTAGAGAATTATCTAAAATTATCTTGAATAATTATCTAGGTAACGTCAGGGTCAGGAGTGTTTCCAGACAAGTTTCAAACTTAAAATCCAGATAACATCCATACTTAAATCCAGAATTCTTCCAGACATAAAATCCAAACAATGTTCAGACATAATATCCAAATAACAGCCAGACAAAAATGTCCTCAACCGAGACTTGAACCAAGGATTCTTGACATACCATTCTGGAATTCTGCCACTAATTCGAAGACATTTATGATTTCGAATGCTTAGAATAGATTTTTACCGTGCAAAGTCTAGACAGTCTTTGCATGGTAAAAATCTATTCTAAGCATCAGAAATCATAAGTGTCTCTGGATCAGTGACAAATTTCCAAACTCGTATGTCAAGAGCTCTTGATTCAAGTCTCGGTTGAGGACTTTTTTTTCTTGGATATTATGTCTGGACATTGTCTACATTTTATTTTTGAAGGTATTCTGGATTTAAATATAGATGTCATCTGAATTGTAATTATGGAAGATGTCTGGAAACGCTCCTGACCCTGATGTTACCCAGATAATACTTCCAGTAGTAGTCCAGATTACTTTCAGGCTACTTTCACATAATATTCAGACATATATCCAGATTCGTTCAGATAAAATCTAGATGATTTTTCCACGTGGGAGTAGTTTATTAGTTATATGATGGCGGGTTCTTATAAAGCGTTATTATATTAAGTATTATATTATTGTAGCAATCCAGTTATTTATACAAATGTCTGCGAAAAACTGATATATTTGTATGTTATATTAAGATGATATTATAATACTATGTATTCTGTGCTTTCTAGTTTTCCAAATTAATTACAGCAGTTTAAAAATAAGTAGAAAAATTTCAAACAATAAATTTAAATATTCTTTAGTTGTGTTTTATTAAATAATACTTTACTTAGCATTTCCATTCATCTATAAAATATATATTAACTAAATTTATACTTTATATAAACATATCTAATGCTTCAATTAATTTAAAAAACATGTCTATATTTCAGATTTGTTACAAGTGAGCAGCAGCACGCTGTGATGAATCTAAAATATCAGAAGTCCTACTTGCTATAAAACAATCTTATATGGTAATGTGTAAAAGAGAATATACAAAAGTCCGAAAATCTCAGTGGAAATAAATTCCTATTTCATTATGTTTAATGAAATTGTTAACGAAACTGTTATAATGAAAAGTTTTCATAGAATTCACATCAAATATTAGATTCCTAAAGCATTATTTATCATAAATATTCCAGCCAATTTCAACCTAATCTATTTTGGCTTGATATGGTTGAATTTTGATTAAATTTGGTCACTTATTATTCTAAAATTTTACTGAATTCTGATTATAAATAGTCGAAGAAGAATTTTATTTAATTTTTTAATTTGGTTTAATTCGACACATATTTCTTATATTTATAATCAGAACAAAATTTAATACAAAATGTTAAAGATTTTAACAGGTCTGTTTGACATTTGAGCAAATTTGATGGACATTTTATCAAATTTAGGTTTAATTTTAGATTTAATATTTTTTTATTAAATTATGTGGAAATTTTATCTGGTATATTTCTGCTTAGATCTGATGTCAATCAGTTTTTTAATATCTAAATCGAGCACAAAAGTGTTCAACTTGATATCGGTCAGAACAAACTTGATCTAAATTTAATTAGAGTTTTTTGAGATCTTATCAAATCTGTTTGACATTTGATCAAATTTGATTGAAATATGATCAAATTTCATTTAATCTTAAATAGATTTAATACGTTTTGATCAAATATTTTAGAAATTTGATTTGATATATTTCTGCTTAAAGTTGATGTTAATCAGTTATTTTAATATCTAAATCTGGCATAAAAGTGTCTAACTTGATATCGGTTAGAACAGACTTTATCTAAATTTATTTAGAGTGTTTTCAGATCTTTTTAGATCTAATTGACATTTGATCAGATTCGATTGATATATGATCAAATTTCATTTCATCTTAGATTTGTTTTATATATTTTGGATAACATATTGACGACATGTGATTCAGTATATTTCTGCTCAGATCTGATGTCATAATCAGTTATTTTAATATCTAAATCTGGCATAAAAGTGTCTAACTTGATATCGGTTAGAACAGACTTGATCTAAGTTAAATTAGAGTGTTTTTAGAACTTG
>JABFPG010000014.1:0-15440 GCA_022817505.1 Dicroscelio sp. ZL-2020 | reverse complement strand
AAACGTCATATTTTTTTTTATATTAATATTTTTTTAATTTTTGCATTTTTATATATTTTTTTTTAATTTATAAAAAAAGCCCCTACAATATTAGTCCAAGTATAAGTCGATTTTAAATTCCTTTATTTTTGTATTAAAGATTGAATATATATTGGTGTATTTGTCATCGTAATAAGAATTAACAATGTTGCAAACGAACACATATGACTAGCGACCTAGCAATAGTTTCTCTTTTCCGCGGTTTAAGCAACCTGTCGTCATTTATTCACTGGCCTTATCGGTTAACTTTTGTAGTTTATCGTAAATTAAAAAAAAAACAAAAAAAATGGTTAAGTTGCCGCTGTTAGGTAAAGGTAAGTTAGTAATATGAATAATGAGAATGCTTGCATATAAAAAACATAAAATAAATGTAATTATTAATAAAAATTACGATTGCAGATAAAGATGAAAAACCCGGCAAATACGACACGACCAATGTGCCGTAGGAGCGTTTATACATCGAAGGTAAGATAAACAATTTCTTTGTAAAATGTATGTAAATTTATATATTATATGTATTACATTACATCTAATGTTATATTTTATTACGTTTTATAGATGAAACAGGTACTTTCGAGAGTGAAGGCGATTGGCGAAAATACCAAAAAAATCTTTTTTAAAGTTTTTTAAAAAATGATTTTGTTTTTTCGTTTTAAAAATATGTTTTTATAATTTTAAAAAATAAAAGTATTGTATAATTAATTTTGTTTTGTGTGTTTTATTTAACATGTGTAAACCCTTATTCGTTTTACCAAATTATGTGTTTATTAAAGTAGTATTTTTATAATTATTGACGAGAAGTAATTTATTTTTGGAAGAGGGTTATTAATAACATAATTTATAAGTTTTTTTTTCATACATTTTATTTCATATTAATATTTCAGTTATACATTTTTATATAGTCTTTTATACCTTATTTTCTAAATTACATATTTAAATTTTTTTCTTAATACAACATTGAATACAATCACTTAAACAGACATTAGTATCGTTTTGTATATTATTTTGAATTACATAGTTATCGTAGTATTGCCTAACAATTTCATCATTTTCACACAGATTGGTTGTGAAAATATTACATAGTCGATTAAAATTAAGACCGGTAGATATAAAATGTAAAAACATAATACAATAATGTCCGCAAACATTTGAGTTGTTGTTTTGTAGTTGTTGGTCGTTCCATTCATAGAACCTGCAGTTTCTTCTGAGGCGAGAGACATGTTTTTCAATGATTGGTGGTAATCCGAAGCTGTCAAAATACAGTCCTCTTCCGTTTTTGTCAACATAGGTTGCGACCCAATGTTGTCCTGGTTTTGTAGAATCATCTGTGTTGAATACCAAGGCGGCTGGTTTTTCCCAAATGCGTGGAATATGGTCGGCCGCAAATACACCTACAGTTTTTACTGGTAAATCTTTTATTACCGCTCTGATTTCTAATGTATTCATCAAATATGTTCAAGCACTATAATCCGTAATAACTTGTCGACTGGCGTCAATCTCCAACACGTTATCAAATTCTGTATATACAATACAGTTAATTGTTTCAGTAAGAGCCTGATCAAATCGAACTTCAATTCGTAGACTGCCGTGTTTTACAATGTTCCAATGTGTGTCGCAATTAGCAGACAAGTCTGGTGTCAAGTCGAAAGCAAATAAACAATAACCCTTAGCGTAATCTGAGCGGGATATACAATTGCCTTCATTCATAAAATATATTCCAGTGCCTGAGAAAAGAGTATGATAAGCGTCTAAGTAGCTATACTGGGTCTGTTCTGGCTCAAATTTCGCCCATAACCTCAAAAACTCGAATTTTCGAGCGCCTGGAGTATGACTTCCGTGCATACACGTGACATGCGTATGTTACGGGTGAGGGGGACGGAGGACGGAAGAAGAATGACGGGGGACGGGGGACGGGGGACGGGGGACGTGGGTGTTTCGGTTGACGCGGATTATTTTATTTCGATAAATGTAAACATCGTTCAAGGTCGTTTGTATTTTGATGCGCATCAATCATAGACAAGTCGATGCCTGTATTTTAAAATATGCATGTTATCTATTACGTAGCATGCGATATAATTTAGTTAATGTATTATTTTAAAATTATAACATAGACAAAGAATGATTTATAAATCTGCATATATCAATAAGTAAGACTGAGAAAGATGTATGTTTACATTTTATGTAGTCCAATGTCAGGTTGATTTTATTAAATATAGGAATATAGGATGAATGAACAAAAGAAATACTACATACTTTAGACAATTTTTTATTTTTTATTTTATAAAATTGTTACAAATTATCTTTATTTATCCAACTGTTATGAGAATTATCGAATCCTAACCATTTAACAAATACTTTTTGACCTCGTTTTTTTAAAACCTTTTCTACAAGATAAAAGTCGGGATGTTTAACTCTTGTAATTTCTTGTTCATAAAAGCCGCCCTCTATAGATTGATTTTGATAGTCTTTAAGCTTATAAGTTACAGGATTCGTATTCTCTATGCGATAAATAGTGAAAATTTCTGTTGTCCAGTTAGGTGTATAACCTTTTTCAAAAATATTTTTGAATTTACTAATGCGCACATGATCACCTATTTTAAACTTAGTATATGGTTTTGGTTGTACATGTAAATTCAAATAAATCCTATATAATAGTTTTTTTTCGTTTCGCTTATTAACATCTTTAGGTTTCATTTTAATAGTACTGTGTTTTGTATTATTATAAGTAGCTACGAGATGATTAATTATATCAAGCCATTTATAATTGCCGCGTATACTGAATCGTATCCACATATTTCGTTTTAATGTACGATTAAATCGTTCACATATGGATGCTTTCAAATTGCTATAAGTTGAATATAAATCAATTCCATGTTTATCCATGAGAGATTTAAATGATGAATTGTAGAATTCCTTTCCTCTATCAACGTGTAACTTTTTTGGTATTCTATTTCCTTGCAATACAGATTCAAATGCTGCACTAATATCCATACCACTTTTACTTTTAACTGGGATAGCCCAAGCATATTTGGAAAATACATCAATAATTGTAAGCAAATATTTGTACCCTTTGTTTTCTTTCGCATACGCTGACATGTCAACCAAATCAGCCTGCCATGTTTCATCAATACCATAAATGACAACTTTTCTTCGTAGAAAATTCCGACGTGCTGGTTTGTGCAATTCTCGTACAGTATCTTCTATTATGTTCTCCATATTAATGTATATAATTTTTAACATAGAGTATCATCAAATACGTTTTCCTGATGACTGAAGTTTATGTCTTTTAGATATATTAATTATAACTAAAAACATTCCTTTGTGTTTCATTGTTATTATCAAATATCTTGTTTAAGAGCATTTTATAATGCTATATATAAATTCTTCTTAAGGTACTGTGTTCAGTAATTTGTTCAGTAATTTGTTGTTCAACATTCTTTCGTAATGTCTCAAGTTTTTCATCATATTTAATTTCGAATTCTTTTATTCTATCTTTTACAGATGAATAGTCTTCTTTATATTGCTTCGTAATATTACCTTCCATCTTAATTAACCTTTGCTTCATTATATTATCATATTCATTATTGAATACTTGTACTCTATCTTCAACGATTTTATATGCATCTTTGTAACTAACAGCATCAGTTTCATCAACTGCATTCGCAATATTACACAGTCGCTTATTTTTCATATCAAAATCACCATCGCGAGTCAATTCAAAGCCCAAACCTGACGGTCCGCGTAAGTATGAACTGTCAGATTGATTCAGAGTTCTTCCGAACACGTCAACACTCATTGTGTAAATGATGAAATTGTTTTAAATTTGTAATATATATATATATATATATACACACACCCCAGTCATACTTAACTAATAATACCAGCTTCACGCAATTCTTCAATAATTGAAAATATCTCATTTGTATGACTGTGATTTCCGGCTGTTTCCGATGCTAGAATTAAACGTAAACGATCCACTAATTCATTAGGATTATCCCAATATAAATAATCCATCGATCTTTGCTTCTTTCTAGCTATCATGAATTTAGGTAGATGTCTACCTTTACGTTTATTCTGCATATACTCAGATAGACCAGTACCTTTACGTTTATTCTGTATATCAAAACCAATTATGGTGGAAATAACATTTTTAAATTTTTCATTATCCCCCCGAACATCACCATCTATGCGATAGTACTTTCTATGAGCATTTGTTAATAAAATAATTTGTTTATAATTTAATTGATCAATTGCATTTACTTTGCTTATATCAGGCTCCTTTTTAAATAACAATTCGAGTAAACCTTTAGTAGTAGGATACCTATCAGAATTAACTTGAATATAATTAGAATCTAATTTAATTGATGTATCCCCTATAGTTAACCCTTTCGTTTTTAATTTACGAATACCAGTAACCGTATCGATATCTTTATTATTTTTAGAAAGCATGTTTAAGTACAACTTTAACATGCTTTCTATTTCTTTTATATTTTCTTGATTTCCATCTATTTCTTCTTCTATTTCTTTTACTGTGGTTAGTTTTTCAATATTATCATCTTTATCATCTTCATCAATCAGATCATAATAATGATCAGTATTACCATCATGTGCACTTTTAAATGAAATATCTACATCAGTATCATTATCATCATCACTATATGTTTTGTGAGGAAGTACTGATGTTTCTTCTTTTTTCATCCGTTTTATTGGTTTTAATTTATTTTTATTCTCAGTTTTAAGAACATATTCCATAGGTTCTTCTTTTGTTTTATTCTTTTCCACATCAATTAGCTTCTCCAAAGGTGTTACTACAGGTTTGAATACATCCTTAATTATTTGTTCGTTCGCTTCTTTACTCTGTCTTAGCATTCGATGTTTTTTACGTATCACATCGCTCACTTTACCGAGCTGTTTTAGAATATGCTTTTCTTTGCGAATATCCATGTTGATTTGTTTGAGTTCACTATCATACTAGAGTCTGTTTCAATTATATTGCATTTATAAAGCAATCGAAACCCTTTCTATACCGTCCCTCATTAAGTTTACTATCTTTATTAATAACGAGAAACCCGTATGTTGAACCTTGATTATTATCATTCCAGCATATTGAACATAAGGTTTTAAATCGTTCATATGACATGTCGGTATTTACATGGTCATTGTAAATATTTCGAAGGTTCAAATTATCTTGCTTAAAAAGTACCAACAGATTGGCATTGTCTCGAATTAGGTGTTTTGGAATACGTGTATAAGTTTGACAGAGATAAAAACTATCCACATTCTTATGTCTTCCCATACAAAAGAAAGATCTCATATTATCTTGCTTTTCACATGCAACATCATCGAAGATCATCAGTGAGTCTGGTTGAGTTTCTTCTGGTGAAATAACTTGATCGTGAGCATTGAAAGGAAAATATTGAACACCCTTTATTGGTTTCAATAAACGTTCGAGTAGTTGATACTTTGGTTGATTGAGTGATTTCGAATAGACGTAAATGTTTGTAAATCTTAAACCATTCGGGTGTGTTATGAGAGCCAACAGAGCATTAGTTTTTCCAGAGGAGCAAGGTCCACAAAAAATAGCTCGTATACTATTAGGAAGTAACATTCCATGCCTTTTCTTTAGTTGATCTCTGGACACATTTATCACGCCGTTTTGATCGCAGGCCAGTTCGTCGAAATTCATTACGGGTAATTTATGTGGCTGCTTTTCTGACTCCATCTTCATTTAAACTGATCTAAATAAGATATAAGTACATAGTTTATATAATGATTCAATTTAGTTCTTCATATAATGTAGTCATGAATACACGTAAACGTGGTAAAGGATTGGTGAATAAAATCATTAATAGTTTACCATTTGAATTACATATACCAGGTTACCAGTACTGTGGTCCAGGTACGAAATTAAAAGAAAGGTTAGTACGAGGAGACTCGGGTATTAACCAGCTTGATGCAGCTTGCAAACAGCACGATATCGTGTATGAAGAAAATCAAGAAGATCTCGCAGCTAGGAGAGAAGCTGATCGAGTATTAAGCGAGCAAGCGTGGAAGCGTGTTCAAGCAAAAGACGCGACAGTAGCAGAGAAAGCGGCAGCTTGGGCAGTTACAAATATAATGAAGGCAAAAACTAAGTTCGGGATGGGGCTTGCATCGAAGAAAAACACTAAGCAAAGGGGTAAAAAAAAGAACAAGCATCGTGTAGCATTGAGAACAATCGTGCAAGCAGCTAAAAACTCCCTCACACCTAACATGACAGATGCTCATACAATTATCAAGTCAGCGTTAAAAGGTGCAAGAGAAGCTGTGAAAGAAAATGGAGGGAAACGTAACGTTAGATTGCCCCGTATTCTACCCGTACCCTCTAAAATCGGGGGGATCCTGCCATTTTTAATACCTCTTATGGCTGGTTTGAGTGCCTCTGGAGCCTTGGCTGGAGGAGCCGCGAGCATAGCCAAAACTATTAATGAAGCGAATGCTGCGAAAAAACAATTACTGGAAAATAAACGGCACAATGAGACAATGGAAGCTATTGCTATTGGCAAAGGTCTCTACTTGAAACCATACAGAAAAGGCTTGGGTCTTCACTTGAAACCATCAACATCATCATTTAGAGTTAAAAAAAACTAGATATTATGTTACCGCACCGAGCATTAACGGATTTTGACTTGCTCAAGTATGCAAAATTGTTAAAAATTCCTTACTTTCGTGGAATTTGTATGCTTGATGCATTACCGAAAAAGTCTCAAAAAAACGAATCGATGATAATTAATTTAGATAATCAGAGTGGTCCAGGGACACACTGGGTTACCTTTAAAAAGCGTAACAAAAATATCATTTACTTCGACAGTTTCGGTAATCTACAACCACCGTTAGAGCTGATGAATTATTTCGGGCGTGGTAACATAGTAAAATATAATTATAAACGATATCAGGACTATGGATCAGTTATGTGCGGTCATTTGTGCCTCAAATTTCTCACAAATCAATTATAAATATAAGGATCGATCCTCGAATTCAAACAGTTGATTTCAAAGAAATAATCATGGATGATTCTTTTATGCTCACATTATCGAGCACTTCATCGATTCTCGAAGCTCAATATTTTCCACCTATTGAGCTTAATCCCGATAAGAATTATGTCCTCGGACTCGTTGAACTGTTGACATTTAATTCCATTCCCAACATTGATGTTGGTAATAATAAATTTTACGTTGGTGATAAAGTGATAACTATACCTACTGGAAGCTATGAGATTGAGGATATTGCTGAATATTTAAGCAACAAACTACGTTCAGATAAAATCAACATTAAAATTGAGCCCAACAACAACACTTTACACAGCTATATAAAGTGTAACAAAGATGTTAATTTTAAACCTATTGATTCCATTGCTCGCTTGCTGGGATTCACACCACGTGTTCTCCAGGCTGACGTCCGTCATGAATCTGATTTAGCAGTATCCATTCTTAAAGTCAATGCATTAAAAGTTGAATGCAATATTACAGGTGGAGCTTATACAAATGAACGTAAAGTTCATACGATTCATCAATTTTTCCCAGTAGTTCCACCCGGATATAAGATCATTGAAGTACCAAAACAAATCATTTACCTACCAATAGTTGTCGGTGCAATACAACATTTGCAGTTGCGATTGGTTGATCAGAACGATGACTTAGTGAATATCAGAGGAGAAGTTATAACCATAAGATTACACATTAAATCATTGAGTGTATAAAAAATAAACAAAATGGGTATTGTTTACAACAACAATAATAAGAAAAACATTACTAAGGTTTATAAGAGTGACAATACATGGGTGAATCGAATCAGTAATCAAAGGATTTCTAGAGGATTAACACATCAAAACGTACAATTTCTTAAGAGTTTGGGTCTCAAAGTTCTAAACAAGAGCAAGAACAATTGTCTAAGAAGAACTCGATAAAGTGTCTATTTTTTTCTTAGTAATTATTCACTTTATTTATTATCATGGAAGAAGAGATTTTAAACGTCGATGCTGCAGTTATGTTCGATGAATCCATCGCACATTGTGAAACACATGCACATCAACCGTACGCAACGGCTACTTTCAACAATAATGATGAAATTCGCATTGCCGTTCAAAATCAGGATTTGTTTGTTTTACCAAGCAAAAGTTCACTGCACGTTCAAGGAAGATTGTTAACAGCAGCGGATGGTAATGCACCACCAGCGCACACAAGCTTGGTTAATAATGCTATATGTCATTTATTTGATGAAATAACATATCAAATAAATGGTGTAGAAATTGAAAAAATTCGGAACGTGGGTCTTACGAGCTTGATGAAAGGTTTAGTTTCAATCAACCCGAATCAATTAGCATTATGTGAAAATGCTGGATGGCGTGATGTTGAGGAACCGGAGACAAATATATTGAACAATGAAGCGGGCTATTTTGATGTGGTTATTCCATTGAACATGCTATTAGGCTTCGCTGAAGATTACCAACGAATCATGATTAATGCTAAACATGAACTGATTTTAACAAGAGCGAATACCGATCACAATGCAATATATCAAACTCAGGATGAAGCATATAAAATTACAATAAATAAGATAGAATGGTTACTGCCATATATCAAAGTTTCCGATCAGAAAAGAATTAAATTATTGAATTTTATTGCTAAAGATAAACCAATTGCAATGAGCTTCCGTACATGGGAATTGTATGAGTACCCCTTATTGCCTACTACAGCGAAGCAAATATGGGTAGTGAAGACTTCAACGCAACTGGAAAAACCGCGATTTGTTATAGTTGGCTTTCAAACCAATCGAAAGAATCAGAAAACTGTAAATAGAAGCCGTTTTGATCACTGTAATATACGCGATGTTAAATTATTTTTAAATTCTCAATATTATCCCTATAATAACTTAAATCTTGATGTTACAAAAAACCAATATGCTCTGCTATATGAAATGTATCTGAATTTTCAAAGAATGTATTATGGTAAAAACATATCCGAGCCATTGTTAACGAAGAAACAATTTTTAAACCACGCCCCACTTCTTGTCATTGATTGTTCAAAACAAAACGAGTCGTTGAAGAGCGGCCCAGTAGACATCCGTCTTGAATTTGAATCAGATCAAAATTTTGCTGCAAACACTTCAGCATATTGCTTGATACTGCACGATCGAATAGTTGAATATAATCCTATCAGCAACATTGTCAAGAAATTAGTTTAAATAAGTAAAAGTATGACAAAAAACTCAATAATTATCAATAACATGGAATATATAGTTGACATACAAGGTTTCAAAGAACCCAACAATAAGTTTGTGTTGAAGGAATTGGCGATACTTCCAATTAATGATTTTCATTGTCGTCCGTATACGTACCTATTCAAACCACCTTACGAATGGAATATGTTACCTGCTAAATATAAATCAATGAATTCATGGCTGGAACGAAATTATCATGGTTTACTGTGGGATTCCGGCGAGCTGCCTTATACTGATCTAAAAGAGATTCTAGAAGTAATGCTAACTGATGCTTCCAAAATATACGTGAAAGGATATGAAAAAAAGAATTGGATTAGTGAGCTTATTGAATCATCAAAACCAGTTATTGATATAAATGATGAAGAAGAACTTCACTGTCCATCTCTTCGAAAAATACCATATGAAAAAGAATTATTAATACAGTGCCCATATCACCCAGATGTGAAATTTAATTGTGCAATGAAAAATACACAACTTTTAAAAAAATGGTTATTGTTAGATTCTAAGAACATGTAACCTTATATATATATATAAGAAACAACCACATATGTATAAATATAAGAAACAACCACATATGTATAAATTTTTTCAGAAATAAAATTTTATTGATCAATATTCATGTTTTGTACAATTTTGTTATATCCCCAAGGGACAGTGTCCGTTGTACCTACTTGAAGGTTTCTTTTATCATCATTCCAACTTAAACAAATTTTATTCTGTTTTATTGTGAATACCGTATGATGTTTACTCTTAATTAAATTTTGATTAACATGTAAAATATTTTCATTGCGAAGACAATTAACGTAATCATCAAACGTGATTTTTCGTAACGCTGAACGTTTAATTCCTTTTGCACACATTCTCTCGTTAGATTCATTCAAAATTTTATATGAATACATTTTCGCACGCAAACCTACAAAATGAGTCATTATTTTACCATTCAGTTCATCTTTCATCAATCCTAATTCTTTCTTATTAACTAATGGTATGTTATATTCATTGTTTATGTCATAGTCTGAAGTATCAAACATATTAATGTCTCGTTTTATAAATTCATATATATCAGAAATATTAGTAAAATAATACAAAAAACTGTCTGTATCCATATACATCAATTTAACATTATTATCAAAAGTTGGTTTAATATAATTGTAATGAAATTTATACATAATAATTTTTGATAAGTCTAAAATTGAAAATCCAACGTAAATAGGTTTATTGAACAGTACTTTAGTTTTCTTTAATTCAATAATTACATAACTTTCATCCTCGCTATTATTATTATTATTATTATTATTATTATTATGAATTATAGTACTACTATGAAAATTCGGTCTTGCAATCAAAGCATTGGCATTGTAACGTCCACTCCATTTGGATACAATTTTAATATCTTTGTACTTACGAACATTTTCCATTGTTTTTCCAAAAACACAATTGTTCATTAATTTATAAAAATTTTTTTCGAAATCATTTTTAGATTGTTTACGTAAATTTGTATTCTTTTCTATGTATGGTTTCAACCAAGGACTTTGTTTAAATTTCAATATTCTATGAATTTTATTTAATTTCATACCCAACGTTAAGTATAGTTTTAAATTTATATAATGAAGAACATACTTTTTTTTCGGTAATAGCGTTGTCATTAATTTTGAAAATTTACTCCCCGGCGCAATGAAATGTTCCGGTGCCAATGGAAAATCTTTGTGATTATCGTACAACCGCTCGGGATAATCGAGATCGACTTCGAGGATTGCGCCTTCAAGTGCATCATCAGGGGTTTGTAAATCAAAACTGTCAACCCATTCAAATTCTCCATAGGGTAAGTAACGTGACATTATTTCCCCATATAAATTATTAACATCAAAATGAATTAAATATGAATCTGGTTTATTTAAATCATATCCAGTACCCATATATTTATTATTTGCTTCAGCGTATCGATTGCTACACACAGAAATTCCTCCTCTCATACCTTTTTCAATGAAAAGAACCTTTTCAGCATCGGTAAAAAGTTCCAAACGCACATTAGTTAACCGTAACATAGCATCGAAGGCTAGACCAGGAGCTGTACAATAGTGCAAAGGATCTAACTGGTATGTATACATACAATTTTTACGAAAATTTTCAAAAATATCAGCGAGTAATAACACGTCAGTTTTTAAATATAAATCAGAATATTCACCGAAATTTTTAATATTAAATGTGTGCCAAACATTTTGCGCATGTGTATAAGCTTCACTGCTTATGCATTCATCGTTAAGTTTCGAATAAAAATGCTCAATTTGTGGTAACTGTGTTACATTCATTTTTTCCAAACTATCAACATAATCGTAAGGATATATACCTTTTTTTGTAACTAACTTAAATTCTTCATCATTTGCATAATATTTTCTTGTTATAGATTTATTATCATTATTCAAATAGCTAGCTAATTTATCTAGACTATTAGGCATGAATTTAAATGAATCGATAAAACGTAGACTAATCTTTGTATTATCAACAGTTTTTGTGAAAGATATGTATTGTTCTTTGTTGATAGGTAAAAGACTAACATTGCCAGGAAAACTATGAATTAAATCTTTAAGTAAAAAATGTGAATCATACCCAGATAAGCAATGAAAAACAACAGGAATAATATGAGTATCTGTATAATTTAAATTACATCCCCCGTGAACAGCACCATTATATTGCCCACTTAGATGTGAATGATCTCGATACTTAACCTCAAATTGATTGAACGGTTCTTCACAAATGAAACAAACATTTGCAGATTGAAAACTTAATTCCTCCTCAGCTGATAATTTCATTGGTTTTGGATTTTTAAGTATATTATCATACATAATCGCGATATCATGCAATTGGTGTATAAACCAATTTATACAGTTATCGCTTCTGTTGAGGACGAATCGTGAAAGAGATTCATCATAATTACATTTTAAATAATATGCTATGCTGTACGGGGTATGTTCTTGAAAAGCATAAGTATCAGTCACATCTTTCAAAAGACATTCAATGTCAGCGTAAACAACAAATGGAACATTCTTTTTATGTTTATAATTTTTAAAATATAAAATATTTTCACCCTCTTTCGGGAAAGTCATGCGACATTGCTTAGTTATGTTGAAACAATCATCTTTATGATTTAAGTATGATTTTTCATGTTTAAAATGTGATAAACATCTTTCACAAAAAAATAGATGACTTGTATTTTTAGATATATTTGACTTTACTAAACGTGATAAATTTTTAATTAAACAAAAATGATTTATTGATTTATCAATATTTTCTATCATCAGAAGGTTTATTATTTTTTTATTTGAAGAAATATTACTTAAATGAAATGGTACAATCTCACGGTTATTTAATCCATACACATTAATAGAAAGATTGTTCATTTTCTCAAATTTTGAAATATCAGTTATGTGAATAGGAAACTTTATATTATCATATTTTAATTCAGTTGTTTTAAAATAAGGGTATGAAGTTACTCTATCAACATTATTACTAGCAGGATACAGCGAAGCTATTATAGACCATAAAAAGCAGAATTGATCATTGTTTTTTATATTTATAACAGCTTTTTTGTTTTTAATATATGTAGGTAAATCGACGTAAGTTGAAAAATTACCTGATGTTAATGGTGAATATTTATTTATATTAATATTTAAATTCATAATTTCTATTAAACTCCAACCCGAACCGTGTTTTTGAAAATCTTCAATTTTACTTAATAGTTTATTTATCACATTATCATTAACCCATTCATCTAAATCAGTTGATATTAAAATAATTTCACTTTTCGTTTGAAAATGTTTAATTTCATTAATAAATTCGTTGTCTTTGTACAAACCAAATTTACAGTATAATGTAGTATTTACTTTTAAGTTTGGAATATTTTTCATAATATTTTTAATTCTGTTAATAAAAGTTTTTTTAACATCAAATAAAAACTGTCTTACATCTTTATGCAATAAATTAATAACAGCTGCAGTTCTAATCCGTTTATTAAATGCTGACTCCAAATCTTCCCACCTGATGCGATCGCTCATACGAGACCTTTGCTGAATATTATTACCACCTCGTTTCTGCAACAGTTTGATCTGACAGTTGATGGTCTTCAATAAACCTAGTGTTGCTTGTATTTTAAGTTTTTCTGCAACACTCAAGTGTTTCTTCAAGTGTAATATCTTATTTAATAATTTTATAGTGTGTACACCAATGTTAAAAAACTTTCGACATTCTGCTGGATCTGATTTGACTTTGATTAAGTTATAAGCATTATCCATTAATCTTATAACTTTGTCACAATTAATTGATTCCATAGTATTCTAGAAAAAAATATATATATTAAAAAGCTTTACCAATTGAAATGGTAAACTGAAATAGTACACTTTAAGTGATGAATTTAACAATTCAATTAAACTAATTATTAATAAACATATGTATTTACAAAAACTTAAAAATTAATAAAAAGAAAATAAAAAAGTAAATAAATAAATAAAGTATTGTGAAGTATTGTGAAATTTTAATAATCATTGTATTAAATTCGTTTAAATTTATATATATCTCTCAATCAATCTGACCAATAGGAACAAAGTTATTGATATGTCAGTGATTACATTATTGATATTTATCATGTTTCATTATGCTGTATGTTCAACAAAAATACAATGCATATTCTTTTTACTTACTATTTTTATGAATTTTAATGAAGAAATTTATTTACTCTGCAGATGGCACATGCGCAAGAAGTTTTCTCAGTGTATATGAAAATACTTGTCAGTTAAGACTACTGATTCTCGAATGAAGAATGGTTAATATAGTGTAGCATACATAGACAAAAACACATATATTTAAAATGAATTTGATGAGTTTTTTAATCCTAGGCACAATGTTTTAGAAGAAACTTGTTAATTTCAATGCTTATGTAACTTTTATTTATTTAAATAATAGGATTTTTCAGGAATTAATAACTATGTTAATTAATGAAATAAAAATATATTACATATTTAAAATAATTTTATTTATAATAAAACATATAATAGTACATCTATGTTCAACACAAATACAATGCATATTCTTTTTACTTACTGTTTTTTATGAATTTTTAATGAAGAAATTTATTTACTCTGCAGATGGCACATGCGCAAGAAATTTTCTCATTGTATATGAAAATACTTGTCAGCTAAGACTACTGATTCTCTTAATACGTTAGAACAATCTGAACAAATTCTCGAATTAAAAATGGTTAATATAGTGTAGCATACATAGACAAAAACACATGTATTTAAAATGAATTTGATCAGTTTTTTTAATGCTAGGCACAATGTTTTAGAAGAAACCTATTTTTCAGCACATTTTAGTCTGATACATAGTAATCTAAAATATAGTAATTTTTTTCTTTCAGTGTGAAATAAAAATATATTACATATTTAAAATAATTTTATTTATAATGAACATATAATAGTGATACATCATTCATACATTCAACAGTAATCATATATTAGACATTATTAATTTTATAATTTTTATTTATATTAGATATATAATAGTAATGCATATAGTATTAAGATAACATATTACTAAGTCAAACATTGATATTATTATTGTACATAAATGCTTATACGAAAATAAATGTGCTTATTCTATACACTAAGAATAAGCTGATAAGACTGCAATCTGAAATTAAAAAAATAAAAGTATTATTTATTTATTAAAAATAATAATATAATAATAGCATAAAAATATGTAGACTTTACCTTATTCTTCATAAAATTCAAGTTTGTTATATACTCCTCCGATATATTTTAGATAGAGCTTACCCTGCTCTATTGACTTCATTAAATTTTTGTATAAATCCTTATCTTGATGAATTGCTTCGCTGACACGCTTAGGTATGAATATATCAAATTCATTGTTAATGTCCATTACAATGGACTTTCCATATTTAGTAGTTATTTTTCGTATTCCCGTAACCTAAAAAAAAAAAAAAAAAAAACAAAAAAACAAACAAAATATAAACAATAAACAATAAGTATAAATTACTTTTAATGGCAAAAAAAAACATATAAAAATTATCAACCTAGTAAAACCTCCTAATATATACACATACGAAATTTTATAAATAATCTATATACCAT
>JABFPG010000013.1:0-15496 GCA_022817505.1 Dicroscelio sp. ZL-2020 | reverse complement strand
CGAGTGCTGGAATTGTGGCGTGTGGGGCCACCGCTACTCCCGATGCCCTCTGATCCGTGGGCGCTTTTGTTTCGGGTGCGGCATGCCGGGCAAGCGCATCAGTTCGTGCGAGCTCTGCCGACCATCGTGGGTCCGGGGGTTGACCGGCCCGAAGTACCCACGAGGAGAGGAGCTCGTTCTGACTCCGATTTCCACCGAAGAGCTGTGGGACCAGTGGAGGAGGGACCGGGAAACCACGACGGCCAATACCACCTGGGCAGTGTGCCCTTCGTCGTCGTGCGGCCACCAGTGGCAGCCAATTCCCGGTGACGTGGGCAGATCGGAGTGGCAGCCGGGGGACAGCTGCTATGCGGAGAAGCCACACCACCCACCACCAGGACACTGGCGCCAAAGTCCAGACGGCCGCTGGAGACCCGCGAATGCCGAGGGACATTGAAATTAATAATTTTTTTATAAACAATTTTTTGCATAATTATACATAAATAAATTTATCTTTCGTTTGTCATCAGCAAGGTTTTTTCCTTTGTTTTCCTTGATCAATTTAGGGACATACCGAGGGAGTTAAAAATATTATATCACTGTAATGTGTTTTACCACCTCGATATGACATCGTTGTAACTATGGTGTTAAATATATTGTATATTTTGACGCCATTGCACTGACATTACGTAGGTGTATTATTGGTGTAGTTGTGGTGCAATTTTGGTGTCAATGTGGTGTAATCCATGTGTTTAACATTGGAATATTTGTTGACATTTTCATGCTGTATTATGTTACGTATATGTTACAGTTTTAATTGCCGTGCCGTATAAAGTTATAACAACTGGTCAAAATATTGTTTATTATTTTTTATAAAAATTGTAATACTGAGGCACTATAATGTGCATGTAACTATTACTGGTGGTTGCTTGCGTTACTAAAAGAAGAGTAGGTAATATTTTGGTAATCCGCAGGCTTGCCAACATCTTTTCTGTTAAAAAGAAGTCGTAAACATTATGTAATATAAAAAACAATCACTTTGCGTCTCATTTGTTAATACAAGTGTTTCGAACTCGTGCGGACAATGCGCGCAGCGAGTAGAAGTTAAGCGCACCTTTAACAATTTATTGTTGGAGAGCTGCTCCACTTTTCCAATATGAACGCTTGCTGATAGAGATAGAGACGTGAAAATGAGTGACAAAAATGTCAGGGCAAGGCCATACTGACGTATATCGTTCTCTGCATTTAGAACAATAGTATATTACTTAACTAGTGGGAAAAGCAGGCTATTCTCCGACGACTTTGAGTTTGCTATACGAACAAACTAAGTTTTTTCCCACTGCAAACAGTAGGAGAAAAGGTTACTTTTGCCGGTGCGTGTATGACTTTTTATCATTTTGTATCTCTTGTGGCATTATTTCGATGACCTGAATTATACTTAAATTCAATTTATTTTCAGTACTATATACTAATATAATATTTAAAATATATTGACAGATTATGAGTTCCTTTTATTTAATACTGTGGGCTGAATCGAGGGAAATAAGTGTTTTAGAGGAAAGGGACGTTAAAACCAAAGGAACGCAAATCACAGGACGATGGGGAGGAAAATGGTACCCGGCAACAATAATTACAAAAAGTAGTAAGAAGGATTTTATTTTGAGAAAAATTTTTTAAATGATTTATTTTTAGTATAAATTACTCATAATAAAATAATAATTGTCAGATGATTATGAAAAGTTGAGTAAAATGGACGTAGATACGGATGGTAGAATTATTCCATCAAATGCGAAAAAAGGCACTCCAAAGTTGAAAAGAAGAAAGATTTTGACAGATAAAACAAAATTATTGAATAAAGTCAATGTAGAGTGGCAACGTAACAACCGTATTCAACAAAAAGGAAGTCTGTTCTGCGACGTCACTGTTATCGAAAGGTTGTAATAATATAATAATTATAACAAATTTAGTTTCAAATGTAAATAAGATTTTGGAAAATAGTATATTACGTCCGAAGGCGCCACTGCGCCCAAGCTCGATACGATGCTTTTCGTTCTGAACGCAGCGTGCCTAAAGTGGGACTGTCAACTTTGAAAGTGACAGTTTCACTGTTCGCCGCTGCGCTAGGCACAAGAACAAATCTTATTTGAAATATATTTTCTGTTAGCAAAACCGTTAAAAATTCTAAAACTGAGGTTCCTGGATCAACTGCTAAACCGCTGGAGAACCAGAAAACTGTGGTAGGAAAGAAAATTGACAACAATAAAAGTTCTGCGATTAAATTGGATATAGCGAAAGCCGCACAAACGATTGCCAATTACAAAAAAAAGAAGTCAGTTATTCCGTGCCGTCCCGAAACCAGTGACATCGAAAACATTGATAAATCAATTGTTAAGAAACAAGATAAGAAACAAGTAGTAACACAAACCGAGCGAAGTTTCGATACGCAAAAAACACTTGCTGTTAAAAGTCTTAAGGCAGCAAAAAACGTTTTATCGACAAACAATAGACAATCGGAATCCATGTCGTGCCGTGCAAAAAGTACAAAAAAAGTCCCTACAGCTGAGATTACTTCACATGAAATGGCAGTGGATACATCATCACCCGATCGACACTCTGATGACAGGATTGGAGTGGACAATGATATGCATTACTATGCGTTGCACGTTCTTCAGAACGCCAATCCAGGAAACTCTAGGTCTGACAGTTATAGTGTTAAATTCGAGAACAGTAATTATAGTGTGCGGGTTGATGATCTAGAAGGAGAAACTGGCCAAAATGAAGATTCTGAAGATGAACAAGTAGTAAACCTTGTCCAGTACACTGATTCAGAAGATGAAAATGTGATAGAAAATATTGTAGACGGTATAGAATCTGAAGATGACGATGGTGGAGATCGTGGATATGTGGAAAATAGAGGTTCTGAAAACCAAGATTCCACAGATGAACTTTCCGAAAATGAAGAAGTAGAGAAGCTTGCCCCACATGAAAATGTCACAGAGAATGTCAAATCGGAAGATGAGGAAGTCGATGATGAAAATACAAAGTAAATTATCAGTAGTTATTTGAATTTATAATATATTTGTGATAAGTGGTATATTTTTGCACTTTGTTTTATGAAGATTCAAAAATGAAGAGCGCAACACAGAAAACAGAGCTAAATCAACTGACTTTTTTTCTTCAAGTAATTGATATATTCTATCAGTAACGTCTTATAATTAAGATAGGAATATAGTTTTAAGATGTATTTATAATTTCAGTTTCCGAAAAAAATCTTGAACTAATTAAAAGTTTGTTGGATCCTGAAAATTTATCATTCTTGCGAAGCCTTTTAGCTCACATGTCAAAATCTACCACTAACGTAGTTCACGCGCCAAGAACTCCGCCAAGATTTTCGAGCAAAGATACCGTAAAGAACAAGAAAGTTGAAGTAAGCACTTGTACACGAAAATAATATTAATTTAGTTTTTTTAATAGTAATTTAATTTTGAGTAAGGAAATTATATATGGTTGAAGTACTGCGCAAGAAGTCCTGTCCTAAAATAGTAATTGCGAAGTGCGTTCATAAAACAGTGTATCTTAACGCGGATACGATGTTTTATAGACCGAGGGTATGGATGAAAGGGGAACTAACTCAGAAAAAGGGAGAAATAATGGCCTAGGCCAAAAAGTTGGCAATCATTCACCTGTTTTTTTCTGAGTTAGTTTCCCTTTCGTCTGCGTCCAAGATGTAAACAATTTTTTTTTTGAAGAAAAGAACATAATATTTTGTTGTCACGATATAGCCCGTCTCTTGTTCGGTATAGGACTCAACCGGTGCCGGACATGGGCAGAGTCTCACGACTCTGCCCATCGTGAGATTATGCACTCAATATTTAATCAAGTGTCGTGACTGCGACCCGAAATGAACCAAGCCTTTCGGGTTGCAGCAAGACAAGTTAGATATTTAATAAAAAATTTAGAGCTGCAAATTTTCTACTGTTTTGAAACGATAAATCCGGCAATGCGTATTTTTCTTAGGCATTGTGACAGCTTATTCATATTTTGAAGGATTGCATTTTTAGAATTTCATCACATAGTTTTAAACTTTTATAGACTTTTACGGGCCAATCAAATTTACCGTTAGATGAAGACATGCAGAATTATTATGCTATTACGTACAGGAAAAAACCTAAAGAAATGGTTCGACAATTGTACAAAGCGATATATTCAGTAGAAAGATTAATGCACATGTCCCGCTCTGGCATTGGGAAAGATGTAGTTGAAGCCATACCAAAAGACATGTACACCAAAATTTATAGTATGTATCTACATTATTTTATCTTTCAGATATTAATTGATGGAACCGATTTAAAATTTAGAAAATAACAAGAACAACGTCTCTTTATCACTCGGGTCACTATGATTTATATAATTGAGGTTCTTTTTTTATGTCTTTCTTTCTTTTTAACGTCAGGTCAGACCCGTTATTACCAACATTGGTAATGTTGGTAATAACTGTTTTTCTTTGTTTATCTTCAATGTTTTCAATTTTTTATCTCTACTTTTCCAACATTTTAATCCGCTGCTGCCTTTACCAATCAAAAATCCAGTTTAGAATTAAATTATACATTTAGCATGAAAATTATATTTCGAAGTGGAAAAATTGTGGATTTTAACTTATTTTCTAATGCGTTAGTACAAATCATTTCTTTCTCATTTAAGTATTCTACCATAAACACATAATGACGCTCTTGTCATTTTTGATGATGTAATTAGTTATGAGAGTTGTTTCTAGTGTCGAGCTCTGTGCATGCATAGAGCACGATTATAAGTACTGCAGCAAATTATATTCAAGTTAGGTGAATAAACAGAACGTGTTAGTTATAGCCAAAAATAATAATAACAGTTTTGTTATATATTTTAAGACTTTACAAAGAAGCATACGAAGAATGGACTAATTCTTTCATTAGAAAGTTATCAAGAAGTTGTTACGAAACTATGTAATACTTTGCGTACCAATGCGAACAAGGATTGCAAAACAAAAGGAAAAGACAACGAACAAAACGTTTGTGAAAAATCAAAACAGAACAACAAACGACATGTCGATAATGAAGAGAAAAGCTCTGAGACTTCATGCAAAAAGAAGAAAGTGAATTGAACTTTAAACTGATAACTTTCGAACGATTTATTATTTCTTTTTTTTACTATTTTTTTTTACTTTTTTTTTTTATAGTTTTTTTTTAAACTATTATGAAGGACTTGCCGTGCAGATTACGGCCCAAGTTAGAGTTTTGACTTTTATTATTTAGTTTAAATATATTATTAATAAGACGCATATTCCCTGAAATAAGTGATAACAAAAAAGGGAATTTTTTGTTCAATAAATGGTTAATATAATAAACATACACGCAACATTGAAATTTTGCATAATTATTTCGATTGTTTCAATGTTTGTTTGTTTGTTAGCTTCTTATATCATAGTTCTAACTTAGTAAAGTATGAAGAAATTTATAAAATTAATGGAATTCAGAAGCCAATATTTCTAATGCCGTGCCGTGTCGAATAATATCATCAACATAGAGAAATGCATACACGGAGAGAAGGTTACATTCCAAAAGCAATTTATGTTGATCTAACACGACTTTTTGTTGACCCGGCAGAAGTTGCTGCTGGAGCAACAAAACATTTCTCTCCGTGTAGATCGTGACGTTAGACGCCTTGTTATCGTAGGTTCATGTGATCTTTTACTCCAAACACTATTTTTAAATATGAAGCGTCCGTGTTTCTGTGATCTTTCAAATTACAAAACTACTCGTCAAAATAAAAACTAACAAAATTATGAAGACATATACGATGGGTAAATTTACAGAGAACTTCCGGAACATAACAATATTCTGTCACATCCCTTAAATCTTATTTTCGTCTGGAATAATGATGGCGTTAGAATTTTTAAATCGCCACGTTATAACGTGTGGCCATTTAATCTTATCATAAACAAGCTAACATTGGAACATCGTTACAAAGTGGAAATCTTATCTTGGCTGAATTATAGTTTGGCGCAGAGAAACCAAATGCAAACCTACTTATGAGTGCACTTGAAAATGATATGGACTTAAAATATGGAAAAAACGAAATGAATTTGAAATTCTCGAAAGATTTTTTACTATTATGAAGAAAATTATGGAATTCAGAAGCTGAAATGTTCAATACCGTGCCGTGTCGCATAACATTAACATAGAGGGGTTACAGGCTGTGTTATCGGTAGTACAGGTTATCTTCCAGATAATCGCATATAAATGGCTTGTACTTGTATTTGGGAGTAACACAATTCATAATGAAACTCTGAAACGTAAATCGTCATGTTAGAGGTATTGTCATCGGTGGCACCTGTGATCTTCCAGCCAAAGCACTATTTTTAAATATGAAGCAATATAACGGGGCTTACGGTTGTTCAATATGCAAATGTAGAGGCCAAAATGAAGGCAGAGTTCATGTTTATCCTTATGAAGAATATCCTCAGTTACGAACAACGGAAGAAACGGTTGTTTGTGCAGAAGAAGCATTGCAAACAGGACTTGCGCAGGTTGGAGTGAAGGGACCAACTTTTCTACACTACTTTGTATACGACTATATCAATACAACTGCTGTAGATGACTTGCACTGTGTTTATTTGGGAGTAACACAATTAACAATGAAACTCTTGTTTGATGTGCGGTATAGTGAAAAAGTATGGTCATTATATCAGTCGCTTGATACTGCTGATAAATGGCTGCGTCTTGTAACTCCACCGAATTTCGTCAAAAGGCTGCCACGTTCATTAACAGAAATTGGATATTGGAAAGGCTCAGAATTTAAGAACTGGTTCTTTTATTATTCGATACCCATATTACACGATATACTTCTTCCAGAATACTTTCAACACTATTTGCTGCTAGTACTGGGTGTTTATCTACTTAGCAAAACAAGTGTTTCAAGAGAAGACATTGCAACATCCAAGCAGTTACTGAATAAGTATGTAAAAGAATTTCAAAATTTGTTTGGCGTCCAATACATGCTGCCCAATGTTCACCATTTGCTTCACCTTCCAAGTACTGTCGAAAAGTTTGGACCACTTTACATTATGTCATGCTTCCATTACGAGGACATGAACGGAAAAATAACGGACGTAGTTAATGGTACTCGCTGTGCTGAAAGTCAGATTTACACGTCATTGTTTATGCAAATGGATGAAATAAAATCAAAATATCTGGTAGAAGGATCTAAAGCTTATGAATATTGCGAAAAAATCACGAAACCAAATCGGCGACGCAAATTACAATACATATCAGAGACTTTACAAATAATTGGACTACTCAAGGCAATGGAAGACATACCACAAAGAATTGATGATCTATTAGTGGCGAACGATTTGAATTTTAAGGCAATCCATGGCTTTGACAGAATATTTAAGGACAATCGTTATTATGAATCTGTTTTTTACAACCGAACGTTGAAAACAAACAGTACTTGCGTAAAATTCAACCTAAATGGAACATTTACGTTCGGAATAATCCTGAAGTTCGTGCGCTTGTACATCTGCAATTGTGACCAAGATTGTATTCACACTGAAAACTGCAGATTCGAGTACTTTGCGATTATCAGAAAATTGAATTTACACTCAATATCTCTGGAACTCTTCCATCATTTGGACTTGGAATATGGATACCGTTGTATAGAAAGTGATGAAATGGCACTGTTGAATCTGCAAGAGAAGATTTCTTCATGTTTTCTTATAAGCCTGCCGAACATGGTTGATAGTTACGTTTTTGAGGCGGCCGTAACAAAAGTTGACAAGTGAGCTTTTCCTCTGTGCTATTTTATCCTTCAATAGATTTTTTGTATAATTGCAGTGCCGTTCCGTAAAGTCGATGCAGACTAGTAGCAATTTTACATTATACAGTTTGTAGACTATTGAATGGTATTTTTACCCCCTTCTAAACATCTTATGCCATTCGAAATGATATTTGTAAATATAATTGTAAATAATATTACGTTAAAAATGTAACATTGTATCATGTTTCTTAAACACGTGGTTGGACATGATGATAAATATAACGTTTCCTCTAGAAAACGATTATTTATTTATTTGTATATGAGTGTAATTGAAAGTATGGGGCTGGATCAAATATTGAATAAAATTATAAAATGACTAGGAGTTATATAAAAAGAAAGGGAGTTTTTTTACCCAATATATTATTCAACTTTATTTACTGGGATCAAAACTCAATAAAGCCTACAAATTTAAATTACTTTATTGAGTTTTGATGAATCTCGCAGCAGAAACCTCCTCGTGGTGAGATTCGGGCAATGATTTATTTTAAAAACATAACTTGAAATGTTTATGTATTTAAAATAAATTAGCTAATTCTGCTCGCGTGACATTGCCGATAAACGGCTGACTCTTATATATAACCCCACCAAATTATGTCCAAGGCTACCACGTTCGTTAACAGAAATTGATTATTGGAAAGGCTTGAAATTATAAAAACTAATTCTTTTATTATTCAATACCAATATTACATGATATACTTCTTCCTTAATGATTTTAATCAGCACAACAAGCGTTTCAAGAGACGACTTTGCAACGTCAAAGAAATTACTTAATAAGTATGTAAAAGAAATTCTGAATTTTTTTGGCATAAAGTACATGCTGCCCAATGTTCACCATTTGCTTCATCTTCCTAGCAGTGTCAACAAATTTGGACCACTTTGCATTATGTAATGCTGCCATTATGAGCACGTGAACGGAAACAGTTGACAAGTGAGCTTTACCTCTGTACTATTTTATTCTTCGATAGGACTTTGTATGATTGCAGTGCCGTTCCGTAAATTCCTTGCCAAGTGGTAGTAATTTTATGTTAACGATTCATCTGCAACAAGTCGCGAAAATGTCCCCGGCATTTCCTGTAGGTGAAAAAAGAAAGTTTAGCCTATTCGCATACATTTTTTCGGTTTGATTATTAATATAAATGATATACCTTTAACTTAATCGCCCAGTTTGAAAGGCTGTACATGTTTAGATGAGTGCTGCTGATTATGAAGTCATTCATAATAAACCAATTTTATTATAAATGATTTATAAAAATAATACATAAAAAACCCTGCTTCAACATGAATCGGATCGCGATAGTAAACTGAGAAAAAAGTTAATAATGTTTTTACTGTCATATTTTGAATTTTTACTATACTTTAGTATAACGCGACCATAAAAACCATAAAGACGCTTACCAGATCCTGGATGGATCCAGGATTAATCCACTGGGAATCTGTTTTGTATCCATTATCTAGAATCCCGATGGTATCTGGGATATATCCCCCGAAGAGCAAGGATAAATCAATTCAAGATCCTGTAGCCAACCCGTAATAAGATCCTTGAGAATGGATCACTGACTAATCCATAAGGGATTCGGCATAAATTTATACCCCGTCCAAGACGTCCCATGAATCACCATGGTAGACTGAGACACATACCCTGCGGGTGTCTGTGACATATTCAGTCGATTCAAAACTAAAACAATTCTAGGCGAATTGATACTATCAACCCACAACCGACCGTAGTTTGTGAAATTTCTATTGAAAAATAAAAATTGTCGCATTCATTAACGTTTCCATTTATACTAATTTCTTAAATTTGATTGCCCCCATTAAATTTATTAGAGTGAAAATATCAAGATGTTCTTCTCCATATCTGAGGAACAAAGATAAATCAATCAGTGTTGCTGTGCTTTATTACCCGAACTCTGGTATGATCCATGGCAGTTCAAAATTAGGTCACCGACTGATCCCCAAGGGATTCAGCTACAGAAAACAGTCACATCCATGGCAGATCCCGCGTGGATACCCGATGGATCCTACACAGATCCCGCGTGGATCCACGATGGATCCATCAAAGATCCCTAACGGATTCATGAAGGATCCTTCGTGGATCCACGATGGATCCGTCAAAGATCCATAACAGATCCGGGTTGGATCCATGATTAATCCAATGGGAATCTGTCTTGTATCCATTATCTACCATCCCGATGCTATCTGGTATAGATTCCCAGAGGATCAATGATAAATCAATTCGAGATCCTTTAGCCAAATCGTAATAAGATCCTTGAGAGATCCTTGAGAATGGATCACTTACTACTCCATAAGGGATTCTGTACTATTTTATCAAGTGAGCTTTTCCTCTTCACTATTTTATTCTTCAATATGACATTGTATGATTGCAGTGCCGTTCCGTAAAGTCTATGCCAGGTAGCAGTAATTTTACGTTGTACAGTTGGTATACGTATTGAATAGTACTTTTACCCCGTTCTAGACATCTTACCTTATTCATACTGATGTAATGATATTTTCTAAATATAATTATAAACAATATTACGTTAAAAATGCAAAATTGGATCATGTTTCTTAAACACGGGTGGACATGATGATTAACAAATATGAAGTTTCCTATAAAAAACGATTATTTTATTTATTTTGTATACGCAGAAAAAAAAGTTATAATAAAATTTATCATAATTGTAGGAAAAAGTCCCATTCCATAAATTAAAAAGATCGTATCGTGTCAGATATGCGAAAAATTGTCAAACGTTTATGGAAAATTTTACCATGTGGTATGGCAAAAATTACTTAATTTCTATCAATTTTTACCATACCACTTGAGAGGAAAATTTTAAACTTACACTATTTTTTCTGATATGTGACATGATACGATCATTATAATGTGTGGTATGGGACTTTTTATTATATCAGTTTTTTCCGTGTAAGAGTGCAATCGAAAGGGTGGGATCGGAGATCATAAAATGACTAGGAATTAGATAAACAAGGGAGTTTTTTTCCCAATATATTATTTATCTTTATTTACTGGGATCAAAACTCAATAAAGTCTACAAATTAAAATCACTTTATTGAGTTTTGATGAATCTCACAGCAGAAACCTCCTCGTGGTGAGATTCGGGCAATGATTTATTTTAAAAACATAACATGAAATGTTTATGTATTTAAAATAAATTAGCTGATTCTGCTCGTGAAATTGATTTTATTTGTTTATATTTTCTTGTAGATTGTGCGACCCTCAAAAGCTAATATTGTACAGTAAGATGGCAAAAAAGACTTGTACAAGTATAATAATTAAATAAAACTTAATTCTTGACAGAGGAGGAAATTGTTTTGCGTTTTATTAATAAGTATATGGTTATATGCAGCAATGTAGTTAATATTTTTTGATTCCTTCAATTGGACTGTTGGGAACGAATGATTTGAATCATCTGAGTGATTGTGCGTGCCCAAGTGTGTTTTGCGTGTTGGTATGAGAGTCTACCTTACCGTCGCTGTGCTGGAGATAGCAGCTTGTCGTAAGAAGATTAATTTCACGAAAAATATGTTTTAACGTTTCATCTGCAACAAATCACGAAAATGTCCCTGGAATTTCCTGTATGTGAAATGAGTAAGTTTAGCATACATTTTTTCGGTTTTGATTATTAATAACTTATATACCTTTAAGTTAATCGCCCACCTTGAAAAGCTGTACACGTTTTGGCGGGTGCTGCTGATTATGAATGCATTCATACAATTTCATTTTAAATCATTATTAAAAATAATCCATCAAAGATCCTGTATGAACATGTATTGGGATCGAGATAGTACCCAAAACAGATCCGGCGAGAATTCAGAATATTTTAATTATGGATCTTTGAGGATTATTTAATCAAAAAAACGAGAAGATCCTTATCTGACTAATCCATAAGGGATTCTGCATAAGTTTATACCCCGTCCAAGACGTCCCATGGATCACCACGGCAGACTGAGACACGCGGGATTGAAAACTATGATCATTCTAGGCGAGTTGATACTGTCAACCCACAACCGACCGTAGTTGCGAAATTTATTTTAAAAAATAAAAATTTGTCGCAATCATTAACGTTTCTATTAATACAACTTGCTAAAATTTTATTTCCACTATTAAACTTATTAGATTGGAAATATCAAGATATTCTTCTCACCCTGTGAGGAACAATGATAAATCAATCAGTTATTCTCTGATTTTTTACCCAAACTCTGGTATGATCCGTGGCAGATCAAAATTGGGTCACCGACTGATCCCCAAGGGATTCAGCTACGGAAAACAGTCACATCCACGGCAGATCCCGCGTGGATCCCCGACGGATCCATCAAAGATCCATAGTGGATCCATGAAGGATCCTTCTTGGATCCACGATGGATCCGTCAAAGATCCTTAACAGATCCATGAAGGATCCTTCTTGGATCCAGTGTGGACGCAGAGGGTGTCTCATTTCCGGGATCCGTAATGGACGTATCCTTCGCGGATCCCTTTTGGATCCATCACCCGTCTGAATTTTTTGACTCGGGTAGTTAAAATTAAAATCCTTTATATGAATTTATAAATTAATGCAAATGTATTTAAAGATTTCTCTTATAACAGGGAACACCTGCAACAAAAAATAATTATTTAGCTCCCCTGTGTTTATAATATTTTTTCATCAATTTTTTTAACTATTTCATTTTTGTAATAGTTTATTTTTATAAAGTTCAACATAAAAGTTTTCCTCATTACATTGAATTAGATATATTTGTTATATTAATCATCGTTGACAATAAAACTAGATTTATAAAGTACATTGTAATTAAAATTATCAAAATTAGGAGAAAAAATTAATAAATTTTAAAACACAATTTCTACTAAGAATTATAAACTATTAAATACAATAAAACTATATAACTTAAGCAGAGAGAATGTGGTATTCCTTTGTAATAACTGCACTGAGAAAATTTTATTTCCAAAAATACTTGTAAAATGGACATGTAAGTTATATTCTTATAGAATGTACAATTATTTCTAGAACTTTTTCCAAACATAATCTAATAGACAATCATATCATGTATATAAATATTACTAGCTGGATTACAAAAATTACTTTAACTGATAGTAAATTTTATTAGAAAATATCTTATATGTCGGTTTCAGAAACAGTGATTTTACTTTTTCAAAAAACACTTTTCTTAGAGTGTTAAAGTAACGATACCGTTGGCTCCCAGTAACTGGATTCCAATTAAGACTTTAGAATTTAAATTGTAAAATGGACACAAGATCTATTTAGCTAAAAAATTTTAAATTGTATTAAATTGGATCAAATAGCAACCAATGAGAAGGTAGTTTTCAGCATACAATGAATTGTAAATAATTGTATTAAATTGTAATCCAATATGGTGTTAAGATCAAATTGGAAATTTCCAATTTAGTACAATTTAAGCAAATTTGCCACCATATTTGCCACAATTTACAATTTACGCCAATTTGCCGAAATTTAAATTCTAAAGACTTAATTGGAATCCGGTTACTGGGTTACTAATCAATCATTGATTAAGATGAAGAAGTCTAATGACTTTAGTTCGATATTCTGTATCATATTTTTTTAATTATAGATTGCATGGACGGAGTTTCAAAAGCATTTTTTGAGACATGTCAAAAACGAAGTGTTTATAGTGAAGTACGATTGGATACTGCAGGATAGACATTTTGATGAAGAAGAAAATAAATATAGAGTGATACATAAAGGTAACAAATTAACACTAGAACGGCCAGTGGAACATTTCTGTTCCTCTGAGAAGTTTTTGATTGATTTATTTAACTAATTAAATATTATATTTGTTTGTTTTAATAGTAAATTATTATAGTTTATAATCTGAATTTAATTAATTAATTTAATGTTTAACATTTAAAAATACTTCAATATATTAAAACAATTAGAAACATATGTTTATTTTTGGACGGCCGTTCTAATATAAAATATTAAGAAATTTTAAGAAATATGTATATATATATTGTAACGGGCACCGTGCCCCGCCGGTAAAGTCATTCGCGGCGCGCGGCGGGTCGATGCCCGTATTGATGGCGATCGACGCGGCCGCTAGCGCCACCCCGTGGCGTTGAGCAGAGGTCGCACGGCCCGCCGCGGGCATTGTACGACAGGAAAAGATACGCATCGGACGCGAGAAAAGTGTGCGGAAGAGTTTCGCGTGAAGGAATCTCCAGCGAGTTTCTTTCCCGTTTGGCGCAAGGAGAAGGGTGAGCCGTACAGGACTGGGACACGGGAGGACGATGCCGACGAGCGGCTAAGGCGACAACGACCGGCGCGGGGCAGAGTCGCGGCGATGGGCCAGCCTGGGAAAACTTGGCGCCGGCCGCGTGGCGCGAAACGTCGCGCGGCCAAAGATCGGTGAGTCCGTTCCATGCTGAGCATGGCTTTCCATTTACTTTTGGGTGAACCTCGCGCACGCTTGCCCGCTCTCTCTCCCTCGCATCCCGCTTGAGTTTTATATGATACGGATTCTCCCGTTATGCTTGGGTGGCCCGGGTCCCGATGGCGAAACGGGTTGTCGGGGCTATTGCCACGAGTACGTGGAGGCCCGACATCGGGGCCCGACCGGCCGCCCGGGCCGCCGCGCGCGCGGCGTTATCGGTCGTCTCTCTCGCGCGTACCGCGAGGGAAAAGGACGGCCTTACGTCGCGCGGCGGTGGTCGTGGTTTTCTCTGTTTCTGTTCCCGCATTGATATTACCGCACGGAATTTTAGCCGATAACGGATAGGTCCGTGACCCGGGGCCCGAGATTATTTTGTCGGCGGTTATCACCGGCGGCCGGGCGCAGCGTAAATTCGGTCGTCTCTCTCGCACTCATTGCGAGAGAATTCGATGGCCTTGCGCGGCGCCGCGGCATTTTCGTATTGTTTACATTTTTTTGGTTGATTTTGGAATTGTTTATGTGGTCGTTCAACTCGGGCAAATGACCTCGGCTAGATTTAAAGATTATTTTGATTTTGATTTCTTAAGTGAATATTTCCGTTTAGTTTTCCGATATTTAAATACGATATTTTGGTTTGACTTATTTTCGAAATTGTTTTGCAATCCCGGGTCAGGATTCATGTTCACTTTTCTTTGTTCTTTTCGGACTGCATATTGGGAACGGTGGTCCTTGGGGGAAACTGGGTGGAAAGTTCTGATTTCAGGTGGAATCAACGTGGCCGGCCTCAGGATCGCCCCCGCTGTCAGCGTGACGATATCCGATGTGTTGTAATTTACTTTTCCGCTTCGTTTAAACGAATAAACATGGTTAATTTTCACGAAGCTGTGCTGCTTTATTTACAGACCTCCCGTGCCCCTTTCCCGTTAATTCCTGTAGATGGCGCACCAGGTCGGGTCGAACCCCCCGCCATCCCGATTCACGTAACGTCCCGACACGAAATGTCCCGCGTATCCCGTACCTTTGGCCATTTCGGGGAAAATGGCCTGGCGCTCAGCCCGTTCTACCAGTAACCGGTGCGCCCGGCGGCCGAATCCGCCCGGCGCCGGATCCACCGTGTTACAAGTTAAAAATGAAATATTTTTAATTTATTAATAAAATAATGTTTATGATACATAATATAATCTCCCTATATACTAAAAAGATTTTTAAGACGCCATGTTGATATATATATATGTCGATTGTTTTT
>JABFPG010000012.1:0-15635 GCA_022817505.1 Dicroscelio sp. ZL-2020 | reverse complement strand
TTTATTTTATATCTTGTCTCATTTCTCAATTTTTATTTAATATTATAATCCCTTTAAAATTTATTTTCTCATAATTTTATCAACTCAGTAATTACTTTCGCGTAACGTGCCTGATAACAAAAAGATTATACTGGAACTTCTGTTCCTGAATTTCACCAGCTCAGAGGTCATATAACATGTCTGATGATAAAAAGTCTATAGGTTTTACAGTACTCAGTGATACATACCTTTCAAATTGTTCAGTAATGGTTTTACAATTCTCTCTTGGAATATACCATATAGGTTTAACAGTTTTTGAAACTTAGTATATTTTCATAATAATTTATTTTATGATTCATTAGGGATATTAATTTGTTTTATTTTTCATTTCTTTCTCGATTTTTAAATCAAATTTTATCTTTTTCTTTCATTTTCTGTTAAATAAATTTGGAATTAAAATAGTCAGGTTTTCGAGCGTGCTCCCTGCTAGCCCGTTTGAGATATCAAGTTATTTTTATTTTTCATTTAATTCTCAATTTGTTTTGAATTTAAACTTTTAAATAATCAGGTTTACGAGCATGCTCCCTGCTGGCCCGTTTGAGATATCAATTTCTTTGGGTCTCGCCCCACTGTTTTTCCTTTTCTTTTTGTTTTTCTTGGGTCTTGCCCCACTGTTTCTCTTTTTGTTTTTCTTGGGTCTTGCCCCACTGTTTCCTTCTTTGTTTTCCTTGGGTCTTGCCCACTGTTTCTATTTTTCTTGGGTCTTGCCCCACTGTTTCTCTTTTTGTATTTCTTGGGTCTCTCCCCACATTTTTTTGTTTTTGTATTGTTATTAATATTCTTTTTTAATTTGATTTTTGTTTTTATAGTTGGCTTTATATTTAAGCAATTACTTTAATATCAAAATAGTAATAATCTTACTGAGACAATGTTGTAAATTGTTATTTTATTCATTTCCTCTAGTGTAATGAAATTTATATCATCAAATATTTAATTTTGTCAATTAGTTTATTCAGTTGTGTATTTTTTAATAATTAGTTGAACTTTGTTTGAAGATACACAAATTAATTTAGATTAACTTTCATATTTAAAATACAATAATACGTTCAGCTATATTGGTTTCAAAATGATTTTATCTTATCCAAAGTGCTTAATCACAATTTTTTCTGTTTATTTAAACTACATACTTCTCATTTTAATTAATTCTTAAAACTACTCTTCCATTTATACTTCTCGTGTTAATTTTTAAATAAATTTTATGTCTTTTTTTTATTGTAAAAATATAATTATGACGTGTTATATGATCAAATTATTTTATTTTATTATTTTCTTTTCTTATTGTTATTTAATTTTCTTTACATAATTTCTTTCTAGCTTCAAGTGTTTTTCTCAATATGAGTAACTTAATAAGCATCTCGTCCTTTCTTCTCATAGATTTACCACATCTTGTTTTGATTTCACTAATTCTGTTTAAAATCACTGATATGGATTCTTCCAAATCATTGTATTCACTATATGATGTTCCTGAGAATTGTTTAACTTGTTTCTCAATATTATCAATTGATTTCTCAAAGAGATTAAGTAATTCTCGCAAATTCAATTCTTTATTTTCCATCTCATTTTCACTGTCATTTTTACATTTAGATTCAGAATTTGTAGTTCCAAATTTTGATTCATCTTTACTTCTACTTTCTATTTTAATATCATTTTTGATTACTTTAGTTTCATTAAATTTCTTGTTAACGACTCTAACAATAGCTATAGAACGACTACAATTTTGTTGATCAGTTTTTATCATGTTTTCATTTACAGGGTTAAATTTAGACTTTAATTTTGAATTAGAATTAAAATTGGAATGGGGATTTGAATTACTTACTCGTTTTCTTTTTAATATTTTACAATAATTTATGGTATGTCCGATTTTTTTGCAATATTTACACGAAAAATTATTTTTGCATGGTTTGCTTGAATTCTTTGAGTACTGGTTGTATTTGTAAATACGCTTATTTTTATTTGATTCAGTACTTGATTTTCTATAATTGTCAATCTGATAATTTTCTTCTCTCAGAATTTTACGTATTTTCGCTCTTTCTTCCATGTCCAGTGCTAACTGAATAATTTTGTCAAAGTTTACTGAATCGTCAAATTGTCCAAAGTCTTTCTTTAATCCAAATACAAATTGTTTCTTAATATCTTCAGACCAAAATATTTGTTCTGGCGCGTATATTCCATTTAATTTATTTCTCAAAATAAACATATTTTCTATTTCTTTAATTCGCGCAAGAAAAGATAAAACGCTTTCATCATCTGTTTGAATAATGGAATTTAATTTCGCCATAAGATTACAAATACTGGGTAGACGGTAAAATTTTTGTAATGTATTTAATAATTTTTGTACTGTGTCAAACTGTAATGACTGAATTAAAATTTTAGCTTCTTTTATTATTTTTGTTTTTATCATCTTTACTAAATTTATTTCGGCGGTTGATGGTAACATATCTCGCGCTTCCAAACACGAGGTACTAAATTCGTAGAATGTTGAATGTTCCGATGTTCCTGAGAATTGAGGAACAATTTCTAATGCATCTTTAAGTTCAATACAGTGACTTTGAAGTTCCAATTGATTATGAACAATATTGCTTAACAATTTAGCGTTATCTTCTTTACTCTTTACACACTCATGCTCTGTCGAACTGTGTGGTTTAGGTATATTATCAGTAGGGTTTTCTTGTTTATTTGGTGATACAATGATTTTATAAACTTTTTCATCATCTTTTAAAACAAAACAATTGCCTTCTATACTTATATATCGTTCTTTCTTGTGTTTATACGAGTTTATCATTTTCTTCTTGAATTTATCGGATTCATCGCTTTCGTACGAATCATAGTCAGAATCGTAACTATCAGAATTTAAAAGCATCTCCATTTTTGTATCGTAAATTCTTCTTTGTACTGAGAAGAATTGAATTATCAAATTCTCTATTCTATCTCTATATTTTCTCTCTATATCAGATATATTATGCTTTTACTTTTTAATTCTTCAAACTTTTTTTTTCAGTCATTTAGTAATTTTCATTCTTTCTTTTCATATTTACTATTCTTTTTCGAACATTTATATTCTGAATATATTCATGTTATAGTTTTTACAGATTATTAATTTTATTTTTTAATTTCATTTCTAGTTTGATATTTACTGTTCATATTGTTTTAATTCTTGTTTTTTTTTTTGTGCTAAATTTCATTCTTTATTACATTTCTTTTCAATATTGTTTTGAATATTTTTTTTTTATATTTTATTTTTCATAATGTTTTTATTTTTGTCTTTTCACATTTGAAACAAATTATTACCGTCATTTTTATAATTTATATTTTTTTCTTTTTCATTTTGTCAATTAATGTTTGTTTTATTTTGATAGTATTTATTCATATATACCTTTTCGCTAGCGATGAATCTAGTCATCATAGGATTGGTGGCTTCATGGCAGTAACCGTTAAAACCGTACGCGGTTCGCGATTCGCGATTATTCAAATTAAATTTTGTACTGATTAAATATAGGACATATATATATTGTTTTTTATTTAACAACCTTATCGGCGATAGCCGTTTCTTATATCACGTCGGCGATAGCCGATTTTTCGATCACGTCGGCGATAGCCGATTTTTCGATCACGTCGGCGATAGCCGATTTTTCGATCACGTCGGCGATAGCCGATTTTTCGATCACGTCGGGGTCACCAAAATTTATGGCTCTGTTACGTCCTGAAGACGTTACAGGCCAAGGACACTATGTGTTTCCCTGCAATCGAGCGTTTCAACCCTTACCTAGAGTCTAGGCCAATGCTGTAAAACACTCTCTTGATCGCTGGGATCAACAGTACCCTTACTTTATATACAGCTTGCTAATTAAACACATAAACCAAATGAGCAAATATATCTCGCGAGCACAGAGTTATATTTTTAACCAGAATCGCGAGCACAGACGCTGGCTTCACTCAAATGATATAATGTATTGATACTTAGATTAGTCTGTTAAGTGAGTAGCCCAAATGAGCAAATATATCTCGCGAGCACAGAGTTATATTTTTAACCAGAATCGCGAGCACAGACGCTGGCTTCACTCAAATGGTTCTACTCAACTAAGTGTTGCAGAAAATCTATGATTGTTGAGCTTAATATAAAGTGTATGATTTTATTTATTTCAAACGTTTTAAACAAATAATATTTCAATAAAGGTTTTAAAATGAATTCAACACTTGGTTTTATAAAACAATATATATATATGTAATAGTATATTTACTTAAGTTTTACAGTTAAGTGTAATTTATAATATCGAATACGAGTATATTTACGTGTTATTCGGCGCTGGAATTGGACTGCTTGACTGAGAGATCGAGCTACCAATTCGTTGTTCTTATATACTAAAATTTATCTCTATTTTTGCATAAAAAACATAGTACTTAGCCTACGTGATCACGCAATACCTTATTATTCAATTGCTTTCCAAAATCGCACGTTGCGGTACAAAGATTCATCTCTGACATTATTTTCCGATACCTCAAGTACAATTTGATGGGTTCGGAGAATTTGTGGCAGCAAATATTAGATTAAGTAATAGCTTTTCGGCATTAATCGAAGTTTCGTTCTAATGACCCTAACGCATTTTCAGATAGCGCACAGTGGTCTACTTTTCAAATGCGTTTTGATAAGTTGATTTGAATGTTCTAGAAGCTTCAGCCTTTTACGTAAAGCAAATTACATACAGAATGTTAGCATTCTGTAACATCTCCCGACTTTTTAGTTTGTTTTTATCTGAAAAATAAAAACTAACTCGCGACTTCATGTCTGTGGTCTGGGAAAATTCTTGTTGGCCAATAATGCCGAAGATGATTTTGCGTGGCGCGCTTTTTGAAATTGAATTTGTATATATTGCAAGATCTATTAATAAACTCAATGATCTGTTTTAATCGCAATTTGTTTATAATACTTATTCATTCTTTTACAAGTGGTTGTACGTAATCTTTTCTATAACAATTTGGAACTGGTAAGAAAGAATAAGTTTATCTATAACTATATTATACGTTTATCTTTATTTCTCTTTTTACGTTGTAATGAAGTTTTCTTCCTCTTTTTTTTAAGGAGAAATAAAGGCTTGATTTTTGTACTTATTCTAGATTGAGAAAATTGATCCGCAAATGATCAATCTTCGTTTTCTTCAAAATTATTATGATTTCTTATAAGAATTATTATAAGTTCTTAAATTTAAGTTAGCTTCTCAATTTTTGATGAAAAATTGATCCGCTGTCCTTATTTATTCCTTTTACAATCTATCTGTCCTTTTCTGGGTCCATCTACAATTTGAATGTTTTTAAGGAATAAATAAGTTCTCATTTCATGTATATATCATTAATTAAATATATTAGTGTTTAATTATATCTACTTATCTTATCAGCTAATTGGCTTCGCAACTTTTGACGAAAAATTGTTCTGCCATTCTTATTTATCCCTTGCACATAGAATATGGTGGTTAGGTCCATTGTTCTCACAAATTTGTTTTATAATTAAGGGACAAATAAGAATTTTGTTTATCATTATACCGTTCAATTTATTAATTCTTTAATATTGATTCATGATATTTATTATTATTATTTTTTTTAGTTATCAAGTGCAGAGATTTTGTTGATTAACATGCATGCTCAAAAATTTATTTATACGATCATTAGAAGATAGCGTTATCTATTTTCTTTTTCCTTTTCGAATATTTGAAAAATGTAAGGTATTTATTTTATCAAAAAAAGTGATTATATTATGTGTATATAAAGGAAAAAATTAACTCCCGAGTTTATTCTGTCTCGTCAGTTTGTCCTGTAAAGTTAGTCAGTTCGTGCTTTTTCTACTCTTCAAGGTGAGTAATTGTGACCTTAGATTATTTGCATTGAATTCTTCAAAAAATTCATTTCATTATTTTTGTCAGAAGGAAATATCGAGATGGACGTTGTAATTTCAACCAGGATGTTTATCAGCTTTCTCATGAACTTCCATGATTTGTTTACTGCTGAGGAAGTATATCTATCACTCACATGGCTGAGAGCAAAATTCACTGAGGTAGTAACATTCTATATAAAAAATTTGTCCTTTCTCGTAAACATTTATTTTAATCATAAATTTCTTTTCAGGAATTTCCAGATGAATGTTTCGACTGCGTATGTCTGCAAGAGAACGCCCACGATTCATCCGTTAAGTGTGATGAATGTATTAATTAATTCCGGTAATTAAATCTCAATCAACACGGATTATTGGTATTTTTTTTAAACTTCCATCGTTTTTATATCCCATAATTTCATCAGTACCTGGGGGAATGATATTTCGTGTTTCTATAATTGTTTTGGTACTTCTTATGGGTTTTGGCACTGTAACTAAATTCTCAAAATAATCATAAATAGAACCGTCATTTTTTATATTGTTGGTTGTGACTTTCAATTCCTCGATCAACTTAGTGCGTATGCTCCACAGAGTTTGTTTGATATCACGTTTCTGTTTTTTGAATTTACTTTCAAAGTTTAAATTTCTAATTGAAGGTGTATCTCTTTTTATTTCTCTGGGGAGTTTTTTAATTGGGGTTGTTGGTTCTTTGATCTTAATTGTTATCAATAGAAAATTATTTTTGTGTACAACTGACTCTAACGTTTGAAAGCTACATTTGATTTTATTTGCGTTATCGTTTTCTGTAATTTCTATGTTTTGCACCCATTTCACTTCTTGAAGGAGCCCTTTCATTGTAACTTCGCACTTATATCTCTCATTTATCAATTCCTTTTTAACTACTGTAATATCAATTATCAAGCATCCTTCCTTTTTATAAATAGATATCAAAAAGGTTTCTTCGTACAAGTTATTAAAGAATGACCAATGTTTGCAAGTTATATCAATCTTAAAAGTTAATATGGGATTTGAAAAGGTCTTTATATCTAAGTGATTAAGAAGGAGGTGATGTTTTAATTTTCCTATCTCTAAGTAAGCATTACAATTAAAAATGGGACACTGAATTGACCTGAATGTACAAATTTTTGCGTGGTGTGCCAGATTTTCGGGGTTCGCTTTATACTGACATCCTGAAGATCTACATGGAAATTCGTAATTACTTGCCAAGTTTTCTAATGCTAAGTTTCTCGTATCTCTCATCCTTGTTCTGCAAATCGGGCAGTAGTGACATAAGGAGAGTTCTGGATACACATGTGTGTGTGAGGGGGGTGTGTACGTGTGAGGGGTAAGGGGAGGGTAGAATGTTCTAGAATGTTCTAGAAGGTTCGATGACGTCACTCGAATTAACGCGTAGAACAGGTTGAAGGTCATGAGAGGGGGTGTGTACGTGTGAGGGGTAAGGGGTGCTTGTAGAGGGGGATTGTAGGGGTAGAATGTTCTAGAAGCTTCTAGAATGATCTAGAAGGTTCGATGACGTTACTCGAATTAACGCGTAGAACAGGTTGGTCAAGGTCAAGGGTGATGCGCAATGTCAATGTTCTAGATGGTTGTTACGTTACAAGTAAATACGATGGTTGAATATGAGTTAGAATATTCTGGAATACCCTTACCAAACGTAATGGAAACGTTTGAATATTTATATAAATCAACCTATCCTTGTCTACTTAGTCGGTCTGTCTTTGTCTAAATTGCACTGTATTTAATAAATGATGATGACGTTATCTTAATGATGTTTTAACGGTTTTAGAATGCTGGTGATTCATTATGATTGGGAGAATAATAACACATATGTGTATATTTTTTAAAATACAATTTATTTGATTAGATTAGGTTATATTGTAGGTTTAAAAAAATACGCTGCGGTAATTTGGTTGTACATTCTTTTGTAATTGTTGAAGACATTCTTTAAGTTTACACTGTAACGCTGAAGTTTTTATTTCAAATTCTTTTTTAACATCATCCTGTAGCTCTGAAATTTTTGTTTCCAACTCTTTCTTAACATTATCTTGCAACGCTGAAAATTTTACATCAAACTCTTTTTGACATTGTTCTAGAATTTGTCTACCCATACTTTCAATAGTGTTATTTATTAAAATATCATAATCGTTTGTAAATATTTCTATCCTATCTTCAATCATACTTTGTACGTTTTTTAAAGTAACAGCATCGCTTGCTTGAGAAGCTTGAGCAATGTTGCACAACCGTTTATTAGTCATATCATAATCGCCTTCCTTTGTCAATTTAAACCCTAACCCTGAAGGCCCCCGCGGTCCCTGGAACCGATTCAGAGAATGTCCAAACACGTCAATGCTCATTTTATTACTAAGAACTTTTTCTCAAGTTTTTTAATATATAATTTGAAATATAAAAACATTGAAATTACAAATCATCTTTATTTATCCAACTATTATGTTGATTATCATAACCTAACCATTTAACATAGAGTCTATTTCCTTGTTTCTTTATCACCTTTTCAACCAAATAAATATCAGGATATTTTACTTTTGTAATTTCATGCTCATAAAATCCTCCCTCAATCGGTTGATCTTGATAATCTTTCAATTTATAAGTTACAGGGTTGGTATTCTGCACTTGACTAATGGTAAAAATTTCTGCTGTCCAATTTGGAGTATAATTCTTCTCGAATACATTCTTATGTTTACTGATTCGTACTTTATCTCCTACTTTAAATTTGTTTTTTTGCTGCTTAACTGACGGTTGTACTTGAAAATTCATATAAATATTTCGATGCAATTGTTTTTCATTTTGCGCAGTAACATTTTTTGGTTTCATTTTGATAGTACGGTGCACTGTGTCATTGTAGCCGGATACTAAGTCAGATATGATATCCAACCATTTATACTTTCCACGCAAACTGAACTGCATCCACATTTTTCGCTTGAGCGTACGATTAAATCTTTCACATATGGATGCTTTTAAATTGCTAAACGTCGAGTACAAGTTGATATTGTATTTCTTCATTAGAGCGTCGAATGTGCTATTATAAAATTCTTTGCCCATATCCACATGGAGATGTTTTGGAATTCTACCCTTCTGTAATACAGATTCCATTGCCGCACTGACATCTTTCGCATTTTTACTCTTAATAGGAACGACCCAAGCATATTTTGAAAATATATCAATGATTGTTAATAGATATTTGAATCCTTTGTTTTCTTTTGCATAAGCTGACATATCAACGAGATCTGCTTGCCATGTTTCATCCAAGCTTCTAATATTCACTTTTCGCCGTGGATAGTTTCGACGAGCTGGTCTATGCAATTCCTCAACGACTTCCTCTATTTTTGATTTTTTATTCATTTTACCTTAGTTCGTTGCTTCAAGCATTTTCAATTTTATTTCATTTGTTTCTTGAACATTTCTAATATCATTTATAGACTTTCTTATCGACTTCAATTCCTCTTGTATTGTACGTCTCAGCGTGAGCAATGAAACGGCATCGTTATCGAAGACGGGTGCAGCAAGATTACATAATCGTTTATTTTGTAGATCATATTGTCCATCCTTAGTTAGTTGAAATCCTAATCCTGATGGTCCTCTCAAATAAATACCATTATCTTTGGTAAGCGAACGTCCAAACACGTCGATGGTCATTTTGTTAATGTGAATATTTCATGTTCGTGAATCCTTTTAATACACAATATCAGCTTCACGCAACTCCTCAACAATTGAAACAATTTCATTGGAATGACTCAGATTACCTGCTGATTGAGATGCTAAAAGTAAACGCAGACGATCCACCAATTCGTTTGGATCATCCCAATATATGTAATCTATTGGCTTTTGTTTCTTTAGAGCCACCATGTGTTGAGGTAGTCCTTTACCTTTACGTTTATTTGATGATGTAGCTTGATGATTAATTATATTTGCTATAATATTTTTAAATTTGATGTTATCGGTACGTATTTGCCCATCCACACGGTAGTACTTTTTATGAGCATTAGTTGATAAAATAATCTCTTTGTAATGTTGTTGATCATCTTTATTCACAAGACTGGTATCAGGTTCCTTTTTAAATATCAATTCAAGTAATCCTTTCGTAAGAGGATACCTCTCTTTTTCAATGTAAATGTGATTCTGATCAAATTTTATCTCTGAATCACCTATGATCAATCCTTTTGTTTTTAATTTGCGAACACCGGTAATAGTATCAATCTTTTTATCATTTTCATTAAGCAGGATTAGGTAAGATTTTGACAAGTCTTCTTGAACCGATTGTTTACTTCCTTTTTCTTCCTTCAGGCTTCTTAATGACACATTTTCCATCTGATCGTCATCAGTATCATCATCTACATCTTTCTTGTTATCATCATCATCATCGTCTTTAAATGACATAAACAGATCATTATTGTCATCGTCACCATCATCATTATCATCACTCTTATCCAATTGTTTATGTTGTTTAATTTTATTTTCACGTTTTATTGGTTCTTTTTCTTCATGTTTCAACGGATCTTTTTCAAGTTTTACTGATTCCAGCTTCGGTGGAATATTTATCAATTTTTCTAAAGGAGTAACTATTGGTTTAAACACATCCTGCATCATTCGTTGTTGCGTCTCTTTGCCTGATTTTAGCATTCGATGTTTACGGCGTATTGCATCACTTATTTTTGAAATTTGTTCTAAGGTTTTCTTTTCCTTGTGAATATCCATGTTTACACCGCTAATTTCAGCGTCATACTACTGAAAATTCATTAATCATGATATATTTATAAAGGAATCGAAACCCTTGCGATACCTGCCTTCGTTGAGTCTACTATCTTTGTCTAGAACCAAAAATCCATATTTCCCTGTTGCATCAGTATTGTTCCAACATGATGCACACACCTGCTTAAATTTTTCATATGACATATCAGTATTTACGTGATCATTATAAATATGTCGTAGATTCATTTCATCTTGCTTGAAAATCACCAGCAGGTTGGCATTGTCACGGATGAGATGCTTAGGGATATGCGTGTAAGTTTGACAAAGATAAAAGCAGTCGACATTTTTGTGTCTACACATGCAAAAGAATGACCTCATGTTATCCTGTTTCTCACATGCAACATCATCAAAGATCATCAAGGAGTTTGGGCGAGCATCTTTCGGTGAAATAACTTGTTCATGAGCTTGGAATGGAAAATATCCAATGCCTTTTATAGGTTTAAGTAAACGTTCGAGAAACTTGTACTTCGGCTGATCCAATGACTTCGAGTAGATGTAAATGTTTTCAAATCTTAAACCATTTGGATGCATTATTAGTGCAAGCAGTGCGTTAGTCTTTCCACAACTGGACGGACCACAAAATATTGCACGCACATTATTCGGGAGTAATGCACCATGACGTTTCATTGTTTTTCCTCTCTTTGCTTCATCACATGTTGTAACAAGTTCATCAAAGTTTATCACAGGCAATGTGATGTGCTGCTTATTCTGTGTCATTTCAACTACAACTGACACTACAGACTATAAATATCGGTTTATAAACAACTAGAGTTCAGTCGTGCAGTTCACAGGAGCATGCATACACGCAAATTTGGTAAAGGTCTCCTGAATCGTTTCATCAATAATCTACCAGTCGAGTTACACATTCCAGGCTATCAGTACTGCGGTCCTGGTACGAAATTGAGCAAACGTTTGATGCGAGGTGACCCTGGTATCAATCCTCTTGACGCCGCCTGCAAAGAACACGATATCGCTTATTCAAAAAATCGTGACAATCTTGAAGAGAGGAATCGAGCTGATCGAATATTAGCTGAACGAGCCTGGAAGCGAGTCTTAGCGAGAGATTCTGGTATTGCAGAAAAGGCAGCAGCTTGGGCTATTGCAAACACCATGAAAGTTAAATCAAAATTGGGGATGGGGTTAAAGAGGAAAAATAAGGGGAAGCGCAAAAGCGTAGCTCTCAGAAAGATTGTAATGGCTGCAAAGGGAGCCATCAATCCGAACGTATCAGATGCACAAACACTTATTAAAGCGGCACTGAAAGGTGCACGCGAAGCTACAAGAAAATGTGGTGGGAAGAAAAATATCAGATTGCCACGTATCTTACCTGTGCCAACGAAGGTAGGTGGTTTTCTACCATTTCTCGTGCCTCTTCTGGCTGGTCTCAGCGCTGCTGGAGCATTGAGTGGAGGAGTGGCGAATATAGCAAAAGCTGTAAACAGTGCTAAAACTGCGAAAGAGCAATTGAATGAAAGTAAACGTCATAATGAGAAAATGGAGGCTATTGCTCTTGGCAAGGGACTCTATTTAACACCGTACAAAAAAGGATTAGGTCTTCAATTGTCAAAAAACTTGCTGTAAAGCTACCACACCGAGCGCTGACCGATGTAGATTTGCAAAAGTATGCAAAACTTTTACGAATTCCATACTTCCGAGGTGTTTACATGCGTAATAACTTACCTGAAAAACCACGAAAGTATGAATCTGCAATAGTTAATCTCGATGACGATGATGGACCAGGCACACATTGGGTGGCCTACAAAAAACGCGACAAAGATATCATTTACTTTGATAGTTTTGGCAATCTACAACCACCGTCAGAGCTCATGGACTATTTTGGTGTTGGTAGCGTGAAATACAATTACAAGCAATATCAAGACTACAATATGATCATCTGTGGACACCTGTGTCTCATGTTTCTAGCAAATCAAATATAAAATATTATGCATTACATAAAGTAGTCATTCAACCGATGATCTTTGATCAGTAAACATGTCCAATAAAGGTTATGAAAGATTTAAAAACGATGATGAAAAGCGTGAAAAACAATTGCAATCGTTCAGTGAAATAAAGAGACAATTTCCCGATAAAGAATTTCCATCTCCAATCGAGTCATTCAACAAGTGCCGACGCGATCTCGAACAGGCCTGTGTGAAGACGCAAGAAAAATACAATCGTCGAGAACATTGAATTAATAATAGTTGGAGTATACTGATTCTTGTCAGCGCCATGGACGATTCATTCACACTTACTTTATCAGGAACATCATCTCAACTCGAAGCTTGGTATTTTCCACCAATCGAGCTTGATCCTACGAAAAGTTACTATCTAGGCCTAGTAGAACTGCTAACTTTCAATTCAATTCCCAACATTGATGTTGACAATAACAAATTTTACGTCGGTAAAGAAGTGCTCACCATACCAATTGGTAGTTATGAAATCAGTGATATTGAGAGCTATTTACAAAGTATGGGTATCACAATTAAAGTTAAGGCCAACAACAATACGTTACATAGCGAAGTAACATGTGATCAAGACATTAATTTCATACCAACGGATTCTATTGGTCGCTTATTGGGTTTTACACCTCGTGTTCTTGAAGCCAATGTCACTCACATATCTGACTTGCCTGTAGCTATTTTAAAGATCAATGCCCTGAAAGTGGAATGCAACATTACGGGTGGAGCATACATAAACGAACGTCAAGTGCATACAATTCATGAATTTTTTCCTACTGTTCCACCAGGATATAAGATCGTTGAGGTACCTTCTCACGTCATTTACCTGCCGGTAACTGTACGTGCAATACAACATCTACAACTACGACTAGTTGATCAGGATGGAAATTTGACGAATTTTCGTGGAGAAATAATAACCATACGTTTGCATATAAAAGCCTCTGCGTAATACGTAAAATAATGGGAATTATTTACAACCAGGTGAAAGTTGGCAAAGGCTATAAGAACAAGGTGTCATGGGTAAACTGGCTCAATCGCGGAAAGCATCTCAAAGCTTTAACACCTCAAAACGTGCATTATCTCACAAGTCTCGGTCTGAGAGTAATTCAACGAAAGTGAACACTTGTCAAATTTTCTTTGCCTGTTTTTGTTGGTTATTTAATCGCCATTGTCATCATGGAAGAAGAAATCCTGAAAGTAGCGACACCTGTAGCTTTCGATGAATCTATCGCTCATTGTGAAATTCATGCTCATCAACCGTACGCATCAGCAACGTATAACAATAGCGATGAGATTCGTATCGCTGTACAACATCAAGATCTATTTCTTTTACCGAGCAAAAGTTCGTTACACGTGCATGGAAGATTGGTTAACGCTGCAGGAAATGCTGGTCCTGCGAATACAACTCTAGTTAACAACGCCATTTGTCACTTGTTCGATGAAATTCGTTATGAATTGAATGGTGTGGAAATAGATCGAAGCAAAAATGTTGGTCTTACAAGCCTGATGAAAGGTTTCGTATCTCTAAGCCCGGGGCAAACGTCATTACTGGAAAACGTTGGTTGGCGTGATGTGGAAGAGCAGGAAGACAATAAGAAATTAACCAATCTTGCAGGCTATTTCGATGTAGTGATACCACTGAACTTATTGCTTGGTTTTGCTGAAGATTACCATAAAATCGTGGTTAATGCCAAGCATGAGTTGATTTTAACGAGATCGAATACCAATAACAATGCAGTTGTGCAAACTCAAGAAGAACAATTCACCCTAACGATACTGAAACTTGAATGGTTGGTGCCGTACATCAAAGTTTCAGATGAGAAAAAAATCAAACTGTTACATTTCATAGCAAAAGATAAACCAATTGCAATGAGTTATCGTACATGGGAGCTCTACGAATATCCGTTATTACCAGCTACTTCGAAGCATGTGTGGGCTGTAAAAACATCAACGCAGCTGGAAAAACCACGTTTTGTTATACTTGGCTTTCAGACCAATCGAAAGAATCAACGAGCGAGAAATGCTAGTCGTTTCGATCATTGCAATGTACGCGATGTCAAATTGTTTTTGAATTCTCAATGTTATCCGTATGGAAACTTGAATCTCGATATTGATAAGAATCAGTACGCTCTACTGTATGAAATGTACGTCAATTTTCAAACCATGTATTATGGTAAGGAAAATGCCGAACCATTGTTAACAAAGAAGGAATTTCTCAGTTACGCCCCACTTATTGTCATCGATTGCTCAAAACAAAACGAATCATTGAAATCTGGACCAGTCGACGTCCGGATCGAGTTCGAAGCGGCAAACAATTTTCCTGCTGAAACTTCAGCTTACTGTCTAATTCTACATGATAGAATAGTTGAGTACAATCCCGTTAGCAGTGTCGTACGAAAGTTGATCTGATTCGGACATGAAATATCTCGTGGATCTGCAAGGCTTCAAGCAGCCTGTTAATAGATTTGTGTTGAAAGAATTGGCTATACTTCCAATCGAAGATGATGGCTCTCAGAAACCATTCGTATACTTGTTTTATCCACCATGTCAATGGAATGCTTTACCTGCTAAATATAAATGCATGAATTCGTGGTTGGAACGAAATTATCACAATTTATCATGGGATTCGGGCATTATACCAAACAATGCAGCAGCAGAGATTTTGAACGTGCTATTAATTGATGCAACCGAAATTTACATCAAAGGACCGGAAAAGAAGCAATGGCTGCAAGAAATCATGGGAACTTCAAAACGAATCATTGAAATGGGTGACGAACTAGACTGCCCATCCTTACGAAAAATCAACACAAATTCTAAAATTCAGTGTAAACATCATGATTCTGAAAAATTCAATTGTTCGTTAAAGAATGTGCATATTCTGAAAAATTGGTTACTCTCAAATTGTAAAGCGATGTAAAATGTGTATTACAGTTCTTTTTTAATAAAGAAATATTTAAAATAAATAAAATGTGTTTTCTTAATTTCATATC
>JABFPG010000011.1:0-15734 GCA_022817505.1 Dicroscelio sp. ZL-2020 | reverse complement strand
GTGTGGAATGCATGGAACTTGGATGGTTACTTCGGGAACTCTATTTTGGCATCTATGACAGTATACATCCCCGTTCAATGACGCCCAAATGTCACAGTCCAGTTGTATGAGGCATCTTTCCCGGTACCAGTCCGGTTCGCCATCCGAGTTTACATCAGAATCGTCATCTGATATGTTAGGGACGATAATTACTCGGGGTGTATTATCGTTTGTATCCGATGAATTATTGGACTCCATAAATTGCTAGAATTTTTTAAACAATTATTATAACATTTGTGTGAAAAATTAGTAATTATTTCATACACTTTAAGTTGATCTCGGCCTTTTAATTTAGTTGTATCGTTAGTCGGGGTACAGGTCAAATATTTTCAGCGGATAGTCGTCTCTGTAACTGAGTATGATTAGTATGGTAAAAGGATTTAATACGTTTTTCTCGATGAGTATAACCTATCACGTCTTTTGCTGATTTTACGGTGATGAAGTGGGCATTATATTGTTGTGTACATTTTTTACATTCATAAATGGTGAAGGAGTTAAACAATTTATTACCACATCGATTACAACACAAGAGTTTTGGGTCAGTTACGAATTCTAGAGAATGATATTGTGTTAATAAATCACCATAACATCCGCATGACTCACACAATATAATATCTTTCTCCATCACAATGCACTTAGTTATCAACCTAACACAACGAATGTTTTCAGTGCGTAAAATTTTAGAAATTTTGTCAGACATAATTAAAACTCTGAAGGAATATCTTACATACTGGACACTTAAAGGTTTCTTGTACAAAATATAAAGCTCGATTACAACAACTGCAGTTTGTAGGGCGGAACAAGATATTAGTTTCATGTGGTAAACATGGTATTCTTCTGATCCAATCCCAAGTAGATTGATAACATTTGTCACAATACAATTTTTCATGCCCTGGAGTTTCCCATATGTTCGTTGTGAGTTGAATTGTACACTTTATCAGTGTCTCAAGTCCACTATTATAATTTTGTCGGTATAAAATATTTAATAGAGTCGCAGCAGCTTCTGTTTCTTCTGTTGTAATTATTTCCGGTTCAAATATATTAAATGGTTCTTCAGATGTATTTAATTCTTCTTGCTGATCCATGACTAAAAAAATATCTAATAATTAAAAGCAACTACAAGTAAATATTTTAATTCAAATTTAAATATTATTTATAATTTATTTTATAAGTTTTACTTTTATTTTGTCGGATTTCGAGGGTCTTGGTTTTGAGTATCAAGTTTTGGGTAAATTTTTTGAAATGGGTCAAAATGTGGTTGAGTATGTACTTCATTTGAAGGTGAAGAAATACTTCGATTGTTTGTTGGTACATCATAAATTGGATTTTCAATTATTGTTACGTGTCTTTCCGTATGATTTAAAAAAGGATCTGTAACTTCTTGTTTTGTCTTTTCGCTTTTTTCTTCCATATTAACATAAGTACTTTCAGTGTTACTTTCTTTTTCATTTTCTTTCATTTTTGAAACATGTCCAAGGTGAAGCAATAAACTTGTGAGGCTATCCCACAAACTACCTAATAACAGAAATGAGCAACCATATACGCTATGTAGTGTTATTCCGTGTATAATAGTGTCAAACACTAATTTAATGGCTCTTATAACCATGAATAATCCTAAAACTCCGGCGCTATAAGTTCCAAAGTTTATGAATCCAGTCCACATTTTGCTCCAAACATTATTAGCTATGCTGTTAAAAGTTGCTTCATCCAATAAATGTTGTATAGATATGCCTTGCATTTTAAATGTTTGTCCAGTAACTCCTCGTGCTACAGTATTTAATATAGCATCTCTTTCAACAGGGAACATAATTCTATCTCTCAAATTATCAAGATCTTCTAAGGTATAGATTCCACTAATAGCGAGATTTCCTGGATTTTCGTATTTCCACTTCGATGTAGTATCTGGCGTAAGAATTTTTGGATTATTAACAGCGACTGGTCGTGGTAATATTTTATACCAATCAGTTCCTATGTGATACATTTGAGGAATTATAGGATTGCAAAGTGTTTGTGTTCCAGTTTTTCTTAAAATATGGGTTCTGGGTGATAGATAATATGTTTCATTTTGTTTTATGACTGGTAATTCTAGAAAACAGTCATTACTATGGTGAATTAACACGTCTACTGGAATACATTTTATTATGTGAACAACTTCACCTGCTACTACTGCCATATATCCAGGTCCTTTCATTATGTTAAATGCAAAATCTTCTGGAGATACGATAGCCAATGTTAAAGCATTTTTTAGTACTTGTCTTTCGAGATTACATTTCTGATCTAACAGATCTACATACATTTTAGTGATTTGTTGACGAAAATGTTCACTAATATATACAAATTTGGAGTTCATGTATGTCATAGTATCAATGTCTGAAGTTTCTATTTGTTTTAAATCGAAGTTCGTACTATTCAAAGTAGGGATTTCAGCTATAAATAGTTTTGGATGTTCAGTACTATAAGCCCTTTGATTACATATAGAGATTTCTTTGTCTATTGTAAGTGCAAAACTTAATGGTGCTGTATTTACTACATACATAACTTGTTTAAACTCTTCGTTTCCATCACTAATTTTATCGGCGGGAGTTCTGGCGATAGTAACATACTTTCCATTATTGCAATTTCCTTGCGGAACTTGATCCCAATACGTGTTTCCTAGTTCCGGGTCCATACACTCACCATCTTTTAATGGACATTGTGTCCCAGATTTTAGTATAATTTTTCCTCTGTTAAGTTTTACAGCGGCATAATAATCTTGTAGTTCTATAGTAAGTTTGGCCTCAACAACTACATTATCCCATCTATCATAATTATCAGAATACGAGGTTCCATCGCATCGTCCATTAGTTTGTAATGATCCAGCTAACATTACAGAGCGATAAGTAGTTCGATTACTAAAAATATCGTTTAGTACATTCCCTGCAATAGTAATACTTTGATACTTATGCAGTGAATGACATTGTTCCTGATTCAATGTCCAAACATATTCCTTTCGTCCTCCTGCTACTGCAGAAACATGCGAATGCATTCCACAATACTGAGCTACCCTATCAACTATTATCTTGCAATGAATTACATGAGTGGAGCTATATTCAGAAAGTTGTATTAATTGCAAATTAACTCGTTTGGATTTGATGGCTGGATTTATACCTTCACATTCTCCAACTTCAGTTAAACTAAGTGTTGTAATATTCAGTTTTTCACCACTACAATCATATCCAATGATAGCCTGTGTGAATGGTATAACTGCCAATATACATATCATTCCAATTATAACAAGTGTAGTTAGGGGACAAGATGTCAGTTTGGTGGATCGTATATTTTGATCTTGATTTTTTTTGTAAGGGTTAATTCCTTTTACGGGAGGAGATCTTTTTATTGAACAATTCAATGTTTGCGTTGATTGATCGATCATTTGGGGTTTTCTCAAAATTGTACCTTGTCGAAAATTTGAAGTTCGGATTCTGTCTTTATTAGCAGGATGTTCTAAGTCCCTTGCATGATTGGTTACTTCACTTCCAACTTCGATAAAAAGTGTGAGAACAGACACGAAATCCTTCATTACTTCGACCATCCTTGGGACGAGTTCATAAAACATCTCTCTATCAGAAGGCATTTCTGAAAAATTAAAGGCATTCATTTGCATCTTCCGATGTAATATGTGAGTGCCTAAGTCTATCTGCAGAAACTACTTTTAATTTATTTTTAATTTTTATTTTAATATTCTTCTGACTTTTCACTTCGACAACTTTATAAGGACCTCTATAATGATCTGAAAATTTACCAGTTCTTGCTTCGTTAAGCAAAAATACATATTGTCCTGGATAAAAAGTTCTAGGCTGTATCTTTTTATCATAATATTTCTTGTTTCTTTCCTTCGATTTAATTAAGTTTTCTCTAGCTATTTTTCGTAAATGATATAGTCGCCCAATTAACTTCACAAGATAATCATCATATGTCTCAAGTCTTTCATGATCAGATAAAGGCTGGCTTGAAGGAAGAGTGGCAACTTTTCCGAAAACTAGTTCAAAAGGTGTTCTTTGTGTTGATTCATTTATAGTTACATTTATTGCAAAAGCTGAGAGTTCTAAAAATTCATCCCATTCGTCGTCACTATTTACGTACTGTTTAATATGTTCCACTAATGTTTGATGAGCTCTCTCTAGAGAACCATTGGTTTGAGGGTGAAATGCAGTAGTTTGAATTTGTTGTATTTTTAATCTTTTTGCAAGTTGTTTCATTAGGTTACTAGTAAAGTTCCTTCCTTGATCAGTTAATACAATCTTAGGACAACCATAAACACATACAAGTCTTTTAACAAAGGCTTCTGCAGTGGTAGATGCTGATGCATCGGGTATAGGAGTGGCTACACAGTATTTTGTGAGAAGGCACTGCATAGTTAATGCATACTTATTACCTTTTTTTGTGACTGGAAATGGTCCTATTAGATCGAGAGCTACTTTGGTAAAACTTGAACTTGGTGTATCCACTATAGTGAGTGGTTGTTTAGTTTTAATTCTTACTAATTTTTTGAGCTGACATTGAAGACATTGTTGGATATAATTATAAACATCTAATTTTTGATTTTCCCAAAAAAAGTTTTGTCTTAACATTTGATAAGTCTTTGTTACTCCTTTATGTCCACAAATGGTGGAAGTGTGCGTTTCTTTGATTATTTCATAACGTAAATGACGTGGTGGTATTCTCACAAAACCGTAACATATAAAAATCTTAGTTTCTTTAAATGCAAATAGATTTTTTATCCTTCCTAATATTCGTCTCCAAACAATACCATTCAATTCGCTTATACGAGGTATACTTATTGAATTTAACATTAATTCTGTGGTTAATTGTGATAATTTGGTTAGACATGAATTTATTATATTCCAAGCTTTTAGAGTGTTGAAATTCTCATCTCGACCATTTTCCATTGAAATTATTATTAAAAAATGTTTTACGCGATTTTTTTCTATTGTTACAATAGTTCCTAATTTTTCGTTATTTAAGTGTGGTATTTCTAATTTCTTTGCTAGTTGCATAGTTTGTGGATCTAGTGGCATTCCAGACGAGCTCACGAAATAAGCTAAATTATCATTTCTCAGTATTAACGGATCTCGTGTTTCGATGATATTACCTGAAAGTATTTGTTCTAGCGGGAATTCATTACTTTCATTAGGGTTTGCAATTATATCATTCTGATTTAATAAAGGAGTTAATAAATTATTTTCTGCATTTTGGAGAGATTGCAATGTATCATCATGTGGTTGTTTAAAATTAGTGTTAATCACTTGTTCTTCATCTTGAATTGTTTCATTTTGATTTTCTGAATTTTCCATATAGATATTCATATCAACATTATTATCTACATCGCTATTATTCTTTGTTAGAGTTTCCTCATTTTCAATTATTTCTGGTTCTTCTTGAATTTGCTTATGATCTTCAGTTTGTATTAATTTTTTGTGTTTTTTCATTTGTTCGTTTCTTAAATTTTTCATGTACTCTTTCCCTTTCTCTGTTAATTTTCTTTCTCTAGTTAATTTTCGGATTTCACAAACTTTTACAACTTCTAATTGCTGTGTTTCAGGCGGATTCCTTGAGAGTGCGTCTGCATTAACATTAGTTTTACCAGCTTTATAAAAAACGTCAAAATCATATTCTTCTAATTTTAATTTCCACCTTGCAAGTCTAGAAGTAGGATCTTTTGTTGTTTTCATCCAACATAATGGTTTGTGGTCAGTTAAAACAGTAAATTTTCTTCCATATAAATATGGTCTAAACTTATGTATACAATAAAGTATCGCTAAAGCTTCTTTTTCATATGTTGAATATTTTCTTTCTGTTTCAGTAAGTGTTCTAGAAAGACAAGAAATTGGTCTATCTTTTCCTATAGGTCCTTGACTTAAGATTCCTCCTATTGCAGTACCTGAAGCATCTGTCGTTACTAAGAACGGTTTTTCAAAATCTGGATATTGCAAAACGGGTTCTTCACATAATTTATTTTTTATATTATCAAAAGCTTCTTGTTGCTCTAGTCCCCAGATAAAGGGCTGATCCTTATGTGTGAGTTTAGTTAAAGGTTGTGTTAATTTGGAATATTTATTTATAAATCTCTTATAATATCCGGCTAAACCTAAAAATTGTTGAACATTTACAACCTTTTTGGGTTGGGGAAATTTAAAAACAGCTTCTACCTTTTTGGGATCCGGTCGAACGCCATCTTGACTGATTACATGTCCTAAGTAAAGAACTTCTCGTCTCAAAAATTCACATTTATCTGGTTGTAATTTCAAATTAGCTTTTCTTAATCTTTCTGCCATCAAAAAATATTTTCTTCGATGTTCTTCTAATGATTTAGCAAAAATAACTAGATCGTCTAAATAGGTGAACATTTCTTGCGTATTCAAACCAGAAAGAACTATATCCATTAATCGCTGAAATGTTGCTGGTGCGTTTTTTAAACCAAAAGGCATACGCTTATATTGATAATGTCCATTTGGAGTTGAAAAGGCAGTTTTATGAGCATGAAATGGATCCATTTTAATTTGATGAAAACCTGACGCTAAATCAAACACAGAGAAATATTGAGCTTGTCCTAAAAGATCCAGAATGTCTATTATATTAGGTAACGGGTAACTATCTCCTATAGTTTTCTCATTTAAAGCTCTGAAATCTAATACGAGTCTCCATCTCTTTTCTCCTAAGGAATTTGGTTTTTTACTAACAATCCAGACGGGAGTATTATAAGGTGAAACTGAGTTTTCAATAACGTCATTTTCGAGTAAATTTCTGATTTGTTTTTGTAATTCGTCTTTCATAGAATATGGAAAACGATATTGTTTTACATTAATTGGGTTATCATCAGTGGTTGGAATTTTATGGGTTATCAATGTTGTGGACGATAGCTTTTCTCCAGGAAGATAAAATAGATCTTGGGTCTGGCTGATTAAATATTTAACTTCTATTTCCTCTTCTTGATTCATTTGATCGAAGCGTATTAACTGGAAAAGATTATTTAATCTGTCTTGGATTCGTAGTGGTATTTCCACATCAATCTTATCATTTTTATTATCCTCATTTTCTTCATTTTCATTATATTCATTTTCATCATTATTATTTTTATTTTCACTATTTTTATTATTTTCATTTTGATCTTTTTTATTATTTCCATTTTCATCATTATTATTTTTATTTTCATTGTTTTTATTATTTTCATTTTCATTTTCTTTAATATTTCTATTTTCACCAATTTTATTATTTCCATTTTCATTATTTTTATTATTTTTATTCTCATTATATTCATTTTCATCATTATTATTTTTATTTTCACTATTTTTATTATTTTCATTTTCATTATTTTTATTTTCATCATTTTTATTATTTCCATTTTCATTATATTCATTTTCATTATTTTTATTTTTATTTTCATTTTTATCATTTTTATTCTCATTATTTGCTTGACTCTTATCACTCACCGTCCTTACCATGGACTCGGAAGTCTTGTGATAGGTCATCCACAATATCTTATTCCTCAAACGTTTACGTCTATTTGCGATACGACATTTGAGTTTGTGTACAGATACATGTAACGAATTAGATTTGAAGTCGCGAAATTTTGATGTTAATACCCGGGTTTCTTTCGCACTTAAATTTTCATCGCTCAATGTATTTGACACATTTTTTAATTCTTGATAATCTTCAACTTCTTCCAAATCAATCGTTGGAATTTCAAATTCAAACTCTTTTTCCGTAGTATTAATTATTGGAAAGTATGCTTTCCCATTTACACTTTTTACTAATGCGTTTCCATAAAATATTCCAGGCGCAAGTTCCTTACGACTTAAATAACCTTTATCAACGTCAATTTTAGTTTTTACATACACAATTTGTCGAGTTCTAGGTTTCACGGTTATAGTTTCCTTTTTCTGTAATTCATATTTCCTACCTTGAACTTTCAGACTGTTATTTGCATAATTTATTTCTACTCCATTTTGTTTAAAAAAGTCAGATCCCAGTATCCCATCCTGAGATATAGGAAAATCATTTGGTACTAAGTGTATCTCAGTATTACATCCTAATAAATTTACATCGATTTTTCCTAACGTATCAACACTACCTTTTGTTATTCCACTAAGTCTTAATTTTTCTTTTGTGTTTATAGGATAATTTTTATTATTATTGCCTACGATTTTCTCTTTAACCAAGTTTGGTGTTGCACCAGTATCAAGTAAAAAGGTTGCTGGTTCTTTAAACAAAAATTGTATTGTTGGTGAATTATCATGTATTATCGTTTTAATTTCTACAGGTATATAAGATTCTTCAATTTTTGTTTTATTTGTATTATTTTCTTTATTACTTATTGTTTCGTCTCCCCTAGAGTAGGCGGCAGAGGGAGAGCTGAGGCGTTTCCCGACTCAATGCTAAGCTGTTCAGGTTTTGTCTTGTTAAATTTGCAATTTATAGCTGTGTGACCAATTTGTCTACACAGCTGGCATTTAGAAATTTGATTTTGAGGACATTCTTTTGAATAATGTCCCATTTGTTGACACTTGAAACAAATGACTCCTGATAAGTTATTTCCGCGACCTTGATTACATTTTCGAGCATCATGTCCATTTTGATTGCATAGTTGGCACTTTATTTGATTTCTACAATTCTGAGCATTATGACCGATTTTATTGCAGAATTGACATTTAACATTATTTCTACAGTTTTGAGCTTGATGACCATCTTTGTTACATAAATTACATTTCATTGTTATTCTGCAATCCTTAGCATTATGACCAATTTTATCACAAATTTGACATTTTAGTCCGATACTATTTATTTGATGACATTTGTAAGTGGGATGACCGATTTTTTTGCAAATTTGACATATTTTAAATTTTAAACAATCTTGAGTGGTATGATTGTATAGATTACAATTTTGACAATATGGTATGTTACAATCATCAGTTGTATGATCAGGACAATTACAAATTTGACAAATTGTTTGCATTGCATGTACTCGTTTAGATTTAAATCGATAATTTTCATTTCTGTGATTAAAATTTTTGTAAATTTGATCGTCCTCAGACATTGTAATTTGGTGTAATGCCCTTTGTTCTAATTTTAATTTTTCAATTTCTAGTGCTTCTGATATTGCCGAATTTAAATCATGTTTCGTTTTAATTTGAGCAGTAATATATCCATGTAGACCAACTATATATGCTCGTGCGATTTCAGCATTGTATTCTGACAATCGTTCAGGCGTAATATAACCTCTATGTTGCATTTTGTGAGCTTCTATTATAGCATTGCGTAATTCTAAAACTCGACTCGTATATGCGGGTACATCTTCATAATCACCTTGTTTTAACTGTTTTAAATCTCGAGTCAGATCTGAGACTGTCTGCGGCGGATAATACACTTGTAAATGATTTAATAAATCTTGTATTGTATAAAAATCATGACCCCTAATTAGAGATCGAGCATTTTCTATAATTTTGGTACAAATCAATTTCACAAGATTTGGTTCAACAGATGGCGGAAGTATATCCTTAGCATCTCTACAACCCGTAGCAAAATCTTTAAACGAGGCATGATTTGAAGTTCCAGAAAATTTGGGAACAAATTCCATTGCATCTTTTATTCTTACGGAGTAATTAGATATGGGAAAATGTGAATTTATTGATTCATTTTTAAAAGATAATTTTGACTTATCAATTGGTGATATGTTAGACTGATTGTAATACATTTCTTTTGGTTTTTCTTGATAATTTGGTAGTGGGTTATTCATTTTTACTTGTTCCGTTTTATTAGTAATTGGACTTCGAGAGGGTGTGAAATATACAGTATCAGTAATATTTGGTTCTAGACCCTTTACTTGTTTTGATGTCGCGTTAATTAATGTGTCTTGTGTTAAAAGTAATGGCGTTGAATGAGATAAAAAGGCTCCTTTAATATCTTTTCGTAGATCTTGTATAGTCTTTTGTATATATTGCTCTTCAAATAATTTTTGTTCTTTATTTTGATCTTTTTGATTGGTATATGGGACAAATGTGGTTTGCATTGGTGAAATTTGTGGTGATTTTGCTTCAAGAGAAGTTTTTTCATCCATTTGAGACTTTAATTTAAAATTAATATTGGATGAATCCGTTGGAACTAAAAAGAAATCCTTATTAATTTTGCTGACTGACAATATTTTTGGTATAGCACCCGTTGATTTTAATAGTGGTTTATATTCCATATATTCAAATTCAGTCTTATTTTGCGAAGTATCTTCACCTGATGTTTCACTACTATTGGGATTAATTTCCTCATCCAGACTATTCGGTGAAATTAAACTTGGTTTTATTATTGAGGTTTCACTTAAGATTAATCTTGATTGATTTACTTCTTTATTTTGTGAGGGTTCTAGTTTTACTTCATTATCTTTATTCGGTTCTGATATTTCACTTTCAGTTTCTTCTATTATATCAGACAAAGGTTCATATTGGTGGATTGGTAAATTGTCAATAGTAGAAGGAATATCTGTTCTGTCCGTCACTATTCTGTCCATTTCATTTTTATTATATGCCGTAAACATAAGGCGTTCTTTGTTTTGTATATTTAAAAATATTCAAACATTGAGTTCATTTTTATTTTCATTGTATATATAAAAAATTAAATGTTTTTTTTAAAAATTGGATTCTGCAATTATGTCGTCACATTTTTTACATAATTCTTTTAAATTTAATAAGATCTTTTGATTTGCCACATTAACATCTAGCTTCGATTTAACTATTGTTATTTTATGTAATTCATTGTAATTTAACTGACGTTCAGATTCGTTCAAACTATTAAAAAGTTCTAAATATTTTAAGATCTCGTTTAGTTCTAAGCAAATGCTTTTCAAGGTTACTTTAGAATTATTTTCTAATTTATTTTGTTCGGAATGCTTATTAATGTAACTTTTTATATCAAGAATGAAAGAATCATATAGTTGATTACCAATTTCTTTTTCTTCTAATTTTTGTTTTTTAATTCTTTTTAAATAATTTATATAATGTCTCTTAATTCTCCCTGGAATATCATTGTCTACATTATCTTTTTTATTTATTTCTTAAGTATTCGTGGCATTATTTGTATTGCGTAACTCTATTTTCATAAGAAATTGTTTCTGTTAACCTTTATAATATTTTTATTCTATTCAGTAATAAAAAGAACAAATTTCTTGAAACCAAAATGATAATAAGTTAGAAAATGAATTGTATGGTAAATATTTTCAAAATCCATATGAGAAAGTATTTCTACTAAACTCTCATATTAATTTTCTAATAATCAAACATAGCAAAAATCCAGAGGACAGAAGTTATATTCAATTACGAAAATAAAATGTGTAATAATTATTTTGAAAATCTATATGAGAAAGTATTTCTACTAAATTCTCATATTAATTTTCTAATAATCAAACATAGCAAAAATCCAGAGGACAGAAGTTATATTCGATTACGAAAATAAAATAGTTGTGTATTAATTATTATAACAGCATTAACAATAATATTAGTCCATTATGTGTATCATTTAAAATTTTAATAATCTAATAATAACATCATTTTCTGGTTTGAGAATCTATTGCATACCATAAATTATAATTGTTTATGCATAAGAAAATAAAGTATTTATTCTATTTTATTTGAATGATTCAATTAATGATTATAATAACTTGATTTCAATAATAATTTAATATAATTAATTAATAAAAGTAAATTTCAATTTAATATAATTAAATAAGTAAAAGGACATTAGTTAAGTTTAGTTATTTAATATTAAAACGTAGAATTTGTAAACGATTGGAACTGTATATGTTTTTAGCATGAACGCTTTCATGCATACTAAACTAATAACTGTATCACTTTTAACCACTATCGACGTAGTCAAAGATTTCATATCCCTACTACTAATATTATTATTATTATTATATATTTATTTTTATTTTTGTATGTTTAACTTTATAACGGTTACAAATAAAATGTCAATAGAAAGAGAAAATAAAAATGTAAATCAAAAATTCAAAATATGAACACATTTCTCAGTGCTATTATCCCGGAATGAAGCTCTAAGCGAATCCAACAATTTCGTTTGTTTATCATTTAAGCCAGTTCTATCATAATATCTAAATATAAAACTAAATTTTTCATGACATACAGGACAGTTCATTTTAATACATGACCATTTAAGTAAACAATCATAGCAAAATTTATGATCACAGTTGTTCGGTTCAAATAACAAAGATTTTAATTACTCAAAACAGATTGGGCAAGTGTATTCCATTCTATGTCTTTGTCTATGTTTATAAATAGATAGCCAATCATGACAAAATCCAATTTTTGTTCACATTCAAATATCCAAATGTCAAATAAAATCTTATTTTTTTCTGTCCAATCCGACTGCGCCAAAATTTATCGTGACGTAATCTGTAACGATCCTAATAGAACCGATTCAGAACGCCAGACATAGGACATTGTGTGTTCCAAAATAGAATTTGGTCAACAACACCCCTTTTATTTTATTGACACTTGGATAGGTTGAAATAACTACGATTTTATTAACAAACACATATAAATGTTTATTTGGACTGAACGCGAATGCATCAGTCCCAACTAATTATAATGATTACATAGTGTACTTACAAAATATATAACTTGACAAACGAAAGACCCTTAAGTGGACACTCACTGAGTCAAAAATTAAAACATACTGAGTCGAAGAAAAAGAAATAAGAGCTAAATGCTACCGATTTTGGTGGTTTATATACCCTAAATGTACAGGCGTATGTGGATGGAGTAGGGAGGTTTAAAAAACTTATCTGCATAATTAATGGGCATCTTACAAAGGCTTTGACAGTTTCTTCCAATTATCTTCAATTTTAATCCGGTTAAATTCTTATCTAATCTACTTAATTGTCGTTTTGAAACACTATGATTTCTTTTCTGACATTGAAATATTTGAAATATACGGCGCATCTTTGATTTTGATGTCATACGATGTATCGTATGACTGTCAACCTTGATGTGATATATGTTTCGGGGCACATAAGGGGCGATTCGCTATATGCATCTTATGCGTTGTAATGCAACTTTTTAAAACTTATAATTTCTACTCTATTATTTCTATAATTTTGAGGTTTAAAATGTTATCTGATGTAATCTTCAATTTTAAACATAATTACTATGTATGATAATTGTATTGATAATTTCTAAAATTTGATTGATATAATAACGCTGTACTAAGACAAAATTATGCATTTTGTTCAAACGGCAAGGTTAACATTTATTACTACTGTTATCTTTTTGAAACATTGTTAACTGTATCACAATTTCTAATACAATTTTATTTTATCTATTTATTCACAGACAAAAATGTTTTAAGGTCTGTAAATATAAAATTGTAAAAAGTAAGCACATGTTCGGTTTTTCATAGTTCATCGGAACAATAGCGCAGAGTTTGTAAGATACAATTATCATCCCGTTACACCTCCCCTTTTTGAGTCGAATGTTAAAGGAGTTAATATTCGACTTCAATTAAAAATTTGTTTTGTTGTGTTTTTTTTTTTTTTTAATTATATAAAATATTTTATAACTCTTTGTTTAACGGCTTCTGAGTTCAAGTGTTATGACTCTTCGTGACCACTTGGGTTCTAAAGCGAAGTTATGTGTTTAATATTTCATTGATTAATTTTATAATTGAATAATATATTGATGTACAATTAATTGTTAGTATCAATGTTGGTATGATTAAAATTACTCAATTAAATAAGGAAAATATTTCGAAAACAACTTGAAATATGTTTTTTCAAGTGACCTTAATTATTTTCAACGGTATGCATTTGAAATGCTAATTTGACATGTGTCTTATAGAGAAATAATCCTCAATGAGATGTTGTAATGTTTTAGCCAAATGATTAGGAATTTTTCCATTTTCTTGACTATTTGACCCTTTATTACCTTAGAGGTAGAGTCTGTTTCTCAGTTTACCGTCGATGTTTGATAATAGTACCTGATATAGTCACATTATCCACTCCAAAGCTGATTTCTTTATCTTGCATCAACAATTTTGAATTGATACGCAAGCTATTTTCCTTTTTCACTTGGCATATAACCTTATCCATTATTCTTAGTTTTAATCTTTCAATTTAACTCTAAAATTATTCGTAAATTTTATCATATATTATTCTAATTATATATATTTTTTTATTATTATACTAATTTATTTTTCTTTTATTGTAAATTTTTTTTTTATTTATTAATTTATTTTTTATTTTTTATTTTTTTTAACTTGAATTCAGCTTCGTTAATAAGATTTTCTTATCTCGAAAGCATATTTGATATAACATTTATTTTATTGAAGCGTAATTTATTCCCTGAGTAATATTATTAAAGTAATTCTAATTATTCTGAAATTTATAGTAAATATAATAATGCATAGGATTATATAAGAAAATTCTTATTGTAACTAAGCTTTTAATATTAAAACTTAAATTTGTCTCAATATTGGACATTTAAAAATATTATTTCGTAACAACCGTAAAGTGGTAGATTATAAGAATATTCTTATCATAATAATTAAACTTACAACAATAAATCTTAAATCTATATTCCAATAGCAAACGTGTGAATATTTCGCAACAATCGTAATTTGATAAGTTATATATGGATATTCTCATCCCATTAAACTTATAATAGTAATTCTTAAATTCATGTTATAATAACAGACGTGTAAAAATGTAGATTCCCGTAACAATTGTAAATCGATATACAAAACTGACTTCCTTAAATTTATTTTTTTAATTTGATTATATGTTATAGATTTCTAAACTCTAAGTATAATTGTAAACTTTTAATTGTGTAGATCTAAACTTATTACTTATGGCACCTATTAGAATCATTTATTTTCACTTTTCCTTCCTCGCCGTTCTTATACTAACTGAGTTATGCATAGTTTAACTAAGTAAATGTAGATATATAAAGGTTTATTCTTATTTCAACGTGATTATATATTGTATTATTAATTCAAAAGGCTATAAAGGGTTCTTAATATTAAAACCGTGTCGATAGTTATGTATTTGTCATTGTTTGTAATCCGCAATTAATTCTAGAATATATTAAATATAAGTATTACATGTGACTTAAGTAAAAAACCTCGAAAGGTTCCTAAAAAATAATATTATCTTATTCTCATCCTATATTTAATTGTAACTTGGTGTCTCGTTAATTTGTAAATATTTCGGTCTTTTCTTAAGCTTAACCTTTCGTATATTAGCTTTAGTTTATGCAGATAAAACAATTTGACTTTAACAAATCACCTTATTTTAAAATATTCAGACTAGAAATCTTCATATTGATGAATGAAAATATAAGCAATATTTTGACTTGATAAATTCGTACATCGTTTTAATCTACACTAAAATTTAAAACTCTTATATACTTTTAATAATTGTAACTAAATTTATAGAAACTGTACGCCGTGTAGGAGATTACATAAAAAGCGATGAAGTTTACTATTATGCTGATATATCTAATATATATTTTTTAGAAGATTATTATAAATGTGTTATTAACAACTATAGCTACAAATCTATATTTTATTATAGACTTACTATAATTATGTTATGTTTTTAATTTTGTGATAAATTTGCCACATCTTCATGGCGGCTTGTTGTTTGGCAAGCTTCTTGGATC
>JABFPG010000010.1:0-15836 GCA_022817505.1 Dicroscelio sp. ZL-2020 | reverse complement strand
ATTATCTTAGGGTTTAAGTCTTTAAAGGCCTAATAGTTAAAATATATATGAATTTAATAGATTATATTGCATATGTATTCACTATCAAAAATAATTATAATGTAAATAAGAAAACAAATATTTTATTAAAATTAAATATTCTACCATTAGTTAAATATATAATGTCAGTAATAGATATATAACCCATTATAATTATTCACAATAAATTTATTTAAATTTAAACGAATAATAATTAACTAAGTTTAGATAATTATTAATAGATATAACTATTATAATACTATATATTCTATCAAATAAATTTATTATATACATATCCCAACTACCTAAAAAATGACCAAAATTGACAATTTTGCCATATTTGCAGCAACTATACTCCAATATTCTCAACTTTCAACCCATTGCATCCATCAAACCTCATATGTACCCAACTAATCCCAAAATAGCCAAATACCAATCCCTCTACATCAAAGAAATTTATATGGACATCCCAACCGATTCCACCCCCATAAATACAGATCAAACTAAGTCTCGGCAATTTATTACTTTATCAGAATATTACTTTATATATAGATTTATTATATAATTCTATAATATATAAATAATGTATTTAATAAAATATATTTTATTTTCAAAAAATTCAAAATTTTTTATGTTTCTATTACAATAAAATACAAAGTTTTATAATTTAAAAAAAAATATTAAATTGCAAATTTAAAATTAATAAAAATTATTTAAAACTTTAATGAAATGCCTGAAAAAAGGATTATTTTGATAAAATAAATTATATAATTTATAAATTATTTTCATTATTATTTTAAATCTTTAAAATAAAATTATTTTTAAAATCATTTACTCACTAACATTAATTATTACAATTAAACTTATTAATTCAACAAAAAATTGAATTATTACTTGATTAATAATAGAAATTAACTTAATATCTTTTATTCCAACAATAATAAATAAAAAAAATAATTTTAAAATAAACTATTTAAATCTAATTAATTATTTCATAATTCAATGTATAAGATCAATTTTATTCTTATTTTCAAATTTAATAATCATATTCAATTTAAATATATTTATTAATAATTTAATAAATACCATCCTCCTTATATCCATTATAATTAAATTAGGTATATTTCCATTTTACTCCTGATATTTAAAATTAATAATTAACATGAATTGAATTTTATGCTTTATATTATCTACAATTCAAAAAATTATCCCTCTAATCTTAATTATAAATTTAATATATACAAATTATAATTTAATTCTCTTTCTAATCATAAATAATTCAATTTTCAGAACCATTATAGGAATTAATCAAACAATATTAAAATCCCTAATAACTTATTCATCAATAAATCATTTAAGATGAATAATTATTTCTCTATTTATTGAAGAAAAAATATTTTTTCTTTATTTTTTAATTTACACTTTAATTAATTTCCCAGTAATATTTTATTTAAACATAACTAATTTAAATTCAATTAACGAAACCTATAATAAAAACATCAATTTAAATACAAAAATTATATTTTTAATTTCAATATTAACATTAAGTAGATTACCCCCCTTAATAGGATTCCTACTAAAATGAAATACTACTTTAATTATAAAAATAAACCTACTTTTAACAACAAATATAATTATCCTATTAATTACTGCCACAATAACAACATACTATTATTTAATACTAATTATACCATCATTAACAATAAATAATTTTATAAAAAAAATAATTAACTCATTAAATACTTACTTTAAATCAAAAATATGATTATCTCTAATTTCCTTCATAATAATTTTTTTATTAATATTTAATAAAATTATTTATTATTAATAACTTAAAACCTTTAAGTTAAATTTAAAACTATTAATCTTCAAAATTAAAAATAATTTATAAATTAAGATTTAATTATAATAAACCATAATTTAATTAACAAAATTAATTATATTAATAAATGAATTTATTCAACAAATCATAAAAATATTGGAACTCTTTACTTTATCTTTGGTATTTGAGCAGGAATAATAGGATCATCTATAAGAATAATAATTCGAATAGAATTAAGAGCCCCAGGTATATTAATTGGAAATGATCAAATTTATAATTCAATTGTAACATCACATGCCTTTATTATAATTTTCTTTATAGTTATACCACTAATATTAGGAGGATTCGGAAATTGATTAGTTCCATTAATAATTAACTCACCAGATATAATATTCCCTCGCTTAAATAATATAAGATTCTGACTTTTGCCCCCTTCTCTATTATTATTATTATACAGAAATATATTTGGAATAGGAACAGGAACCGGATGAACTGTATACCCCCCCCTATCCACACAATTAAATCCTTCTATTGATTTATCTATTTTTTCCTTACATTTAGCAGGAATTTCCTCTATTCTAGGATCAATTAATTTCTTATGTACAATTATTAATATAAAACCAACTATAATAAAATTTTCAAACTTAACTCTATTCACTTGATCAATTTTTATTACAACAATTCTATTATTGCTCTCCTTACCTGTATTAGCAGGAGCAATTACTATACTCCTATCAGATCGAAACTTAAATACTTCATTTTTTAACCCAGCTGGAGGAGGAGACCCAACTTTATACCAACACCTATTTTGATTCTTTGGACACCCAGAAGTTTATATCCTCATTTTACCAGGATTCGGAATTATCTCACAAATAATCTGTATAGAAAGAGGAAAAAAAGAAACTTTTGGAATACTAGGAATAATCTATGCTATAATCTCAATTGGATTCCTTGGATTTATTGTTTGAGCACACCACATATTTACTATTGGAATAGATGTAGATACCCGAGCCTACTTTACCTCAGCTACTATAATTATTGCAATCCCTACAGGAATTAAAATTTTTAGATGAATAGCATCAATTAATGGAATAAAACTAAAAATAACACCCTCCATAATATGAATTTATGGTTTTATTTTTTTATTTACAATTGGAGGACTAACAGGAATTATTTTATCTAACTCATCAATTGATATTATATTACATGATACATATTATGTAGTAGCCCATTTTCACTATGTCTTATCTATAGGAGCAGTATTCACTATTATTGGAGGATTTATTCATTGATACCCTTTAATTCTAGGATTTTCATTAAACCCTAATTGACTAAAAATTCAATTTCTAATAATATTTATTGGAGTAAATATAACTTTCTTCCCACAACATTTCTTAGGACTTTCAGGAATACCTCGCCGATATTCAGACTATCCTGATTTTTACCTAAAATGAAACACCATTTCTTCTATTGGATCACTAATTTCAATCCTATCATTAATTATATTATTAATAATTATTATTGAAAGATTTATCTCTAATCGAACCCTTAATAATTTTTACTACTTAAATACTCATAATGAATGAATACATACCTACCCCCCAATAAATCACTCTTTTACAGAATTAACCTATATATTTAAATAACTTATTAAATCCTAATATGACAGAAAATTGTAATAAATTTAAACTTTATAAATAAAATATTATATAAATATATTTTTATTAGGAATAATAACTTGAACTAACATAATATTCCAAGACTCAATATCTCCAATTATATTTTTTATAATATTTTTTCATGAATATTCAATAATATTAATTATTCTTATTTCATCAATAATTTTATACCTAATAACTATTTTATACTTAAATAAATTTTATTCAAACAAAATTATTAATCATCAATCAATTGAAACTGTATGAACTATTATCCCTTTAATAATCTTATTTCTATTAGCTTTTCCATCAATTAAAATCTTATACTTAACAGACGAAATCAAAACCCCAAATTTATCACTAAAAGCTATTGGAAATCAATGATACTGAAATTATGAATATTCAAACTTTAAAAATATAATTATTGAATCATACATAATTAATACCACAAATTTAATCAATAATCAGTTTCGACTATTAGATGTTGATAACCACTTTATAATCCCTTCCCTATCTAAAATTCGAATTATAACCACAGCAAATGACGTAATTCACTCTTTTACTATTCCCTCCCTAGGAATTAAAATGGATTCAATTCCTGGACGAATTAATCAAACAACCTTTTTCTCAAACAATACAGGAATTTTTTATGGTCAATGTTCTGAAATCTGTGGTATAAATCATAGATTCATACCAATTGTCACTGAAATTATATCAATAAAAAATTTCAAAACATGAATTAATAAAAATATTTTAAGATTTAATTAATAACCATTATAATATTAAATTGTCAATTTAAAATAATTTTTAAAAATAATCTTAAATTATATTCATTAAGTAGCTTAAAAAAGTAATTCCCCTAAAATATCAATTTAAAATAATTTTTAGTTACCCCATTAAGTAACTTAAAAAAAGTAATGGTCTCTTAAACCAATTGATAATATTCATTTATTCTTAATGAATCCCACAAATAAGACCTCTCTTATGATTAATACTACTTTTAATAACTTCTTTAATATACTTTATTTTAATAACAATTTTATACTTTAATTTCCCCCCTATTAATAAAAATTTTAATACTCTATACAAAAATTTAAAGCCCTCCTACTATACCTTTTTTAAAAAATGATAAGAATTTTTAATATTTTTGATCCTACTACTTTTTATTTTATCTCAATAAACTGAATTTATATATACCTTCCTCTTTTATTTATATTAAGAGTATACTGATTAACCCCCTCCCGATGATTAATAACTTGAAATTTTCTATACTTAAATTTAAATACTGAATTAAACTTAATTTTAAAAAAAAAAATCTATAAAATTAACTTTATATCAATATTCATTATAATCCTTTTAATTAACTTTATAGGCCTTTTCTCTTATATTTTTACTAGAAGAAGACATATAACTATAAATTTAAGATTATCATTACCCTTTTGACTAAGATTTATAATTATTGGATGATTCTTCAATTATAACAAAATACTAATTCACCAAATTCCTTATGGAACTCCAAATTTATTAATGCCTTTCATAATTATTATTGAATTTATTAGTAATCTTATTCGCCCAGGAACCCTAAGAATTCGATTAACCGCTAATATAATTGCTGGACATCTTCTATTAACCTTAATGAGAGAAAATGGAAAATCTCTTATTTTTATTTTTTCTTTAATTTTAATCTTAAGACAAACATTACTCATAATTCTTGAATTAAGTGTAGCATTTATTCAAGCCTACGTATTCACTATATTATCCTCATTATATTCAAGAGAAATCTAAATTAAATTAATTTTTATGAAAAAAATCTTTAAATTATACGCTTACTCAACCTTCCCCTTTCATCTAGTTACTTTAAGCCCTTGACCTTTTTTAACTTCAATAAACTTAATATTTATAATAATAGGAATAATTAAAATATTTAATTTTAATAACAAATCCCTATTCTTAATTAGATTCTTTACTATTATTATTTGCTCTTATCAATGATGACGAGACACCTCTCGAGAAAGAACATTCCAAGGAACCCACACATTAAAAGTCTTAGAAGGATTAAAATTAGGTATAATACTATTTATTATTTCTGAAATTTTTTTCTTTATTTCCTTTTTCTGATCATACTTTCATATATTTTTATCCCCCAGAATTGAAATTGGTAATAACTGGCCCCCCACAGGACTAACCCCCTTACTAATTAACCCTTACAACCTACCTTTATTAAATACAATTATTTTAATTAGATCAGGAATATTTTTATCAACCGCCCATTACACATTAATTTTAAAAAATTTTAAAATAACTAATTTACTAATAATAATCACAATCATTTTAGGGCTCATTTTTACATATATTCAAGGATTTGAATATATTAAGGCCAGATACACTATTAATTATAGAAATTATGGTACACTATTTTTTATAATAACTGGATTTCATGGAATCCATGTAATTTTAGGGACTATTTTTATTATAACCTCTTGAAATCACTTAAATAACTTATACCTATCAAATTTACACCATTTTAGATTTGAAGCTAGAGCTTGATACTGACATTTTGTAGATGTAGTATGATTATTTTTATTTTTATTTCTTTACTGATGACCATATTAACTTTATTAATATCAATTAAAATAAATTAATTATATAGTATAAAAAATACATTTAATTTCCAATTAAAAATTTTAAATAATTAATTAATATAATTAATTTTAATAGCAATTATAATAATTTTAATAATTTTAATCATCACCTTAATATTATTCTTTATTAACCTATTAATTATAAAAAAAATATTTAACCTACGTGAAAAAATTTCCCCTCTTGAATGTGGATTCGATATAATAAACAAAACTTCCTTACCCTTTTCTATTCAATTTTTTTATATTGCAATTTTATTTTTAATTTTTGATGTAGAATTATCCCTCCTTTTACCTATAATTCAAAAATTATTTTCTTTTCTTTTAAATAAATGATTTTACACATTCTTTTTTATTATTTTATTACTAATAATTGGATTCTACATTGAATGATGAAATAATCTAATTAAATGAAATAACTAAGATATATTAAAATAAATTTAATCAAATTTATATGCAAAATAAAATTTTATACCCTAATTTAATTGAAACCAAAACAGAGGTAAATTACTGTTAATAATTAAATTGAATTTCAACAATTCCAATTATTTAAATAATTTATAAATAAAATTTAATATTGAAAATATTAAAAAAGATAATTTATCTTTTAAATAAAAAGTATTTATAATAATACTAATATTGAATTAGAAATTCAATTTCTGATTTTATTTTATATTATTTAATTTAAATTAATACCCTATTTGATTAGTTTAAACCCCAATAAAACAATATATTTTCAATATATAGATAATAATTTTATTATTAAATTTTATAAATGTTAATAAATATATTTTATTAATAAATTTAAGTCGAAATTAAATAAATCATTTATTTTCATAAATTAAATAATTAAATAAAAAATTAATATTATAACCAAAAATATAAAATTCATAAAAATAATTTTAATAAATTTTTCTATATTTATTATCAAAAAATATAAGTAATTACCATAATCTAATATTTTTTCTCATATCCCTTTATCTAACTCTAAATAATAACCCCTTCTTAAAGTCAAGAAATTTTTAATTAAAAAATTTCTAAAATAATTTATTATCCATATATTTTTAAAAAATTTAAAATACAAAATAAAACCCTCTATATATTTATACTTATCTAAAAACATTAATAATTGTAAAAAATAAGAAAAAATAAATAAATAAATAATAAAAATTTTTACCTCTTTCAATAAAAAAAATAAATTTAAATTTCTAAATATTAATCAACTTAATAATCTTCCTCTTAAAATTGATATTAAAAATATAATAAGTATTGAATAATTTATTAACTTTAAATCCCTTAAACTTCTTATTAAAAAAAAATTAAAATTTAAATAAATTATATAATATATTAAACGTATACTATACAAAATAGTTAATAATAAAGATATATAAAATATTATTATTATAAAAAAATTACATCTAAAATAATTTAAACCCTCTAAAATTAAATCTTTTGAGTAAAATCCTGCCATAAAAGGAAACCCCCATAAAGCTAAATTTGCACAATTAAATATAATTAATGTAAAAGGAAAGTAAAATTCCAAAGAACCTATAAAACGTAAATCCTGATTCCCTATTATTGAATGTAAAATTAAACCTGCACATATAAATAATAAAGATTTAAATATAGCATGGGTAATTAAATGAAAAAATCTAAAATTAAATAATTTTATTAAAACTCCTAATATTATTAATCCTAATTGCCTTAAAGTTGATAAAGCAATAATTTTTTTAAAATCATTTTCAAATATAGCTACAACCCCCGAAAAAAACATAGTTATAATCCTTAAATAAATAATTTTTTTAATTAATATAAAATCAAAAATAACCATTAAATCTAAGCGAATTAAAAAATAAACCCCAGCAGTAACTAAAGTTGAAGAATGAACTAACGCCGAAATAGGAGTAGGAGCCGCTATTGCTATTGGTAATCAAGATGAAAATGGAACTTGAGCCCTTTTAGTTAAACAAGCCATTAATAATATAAATATCATTAAATAATCTGTTATATATAAACATATAAAATTCCAATCTCCTATTATTCCAAAAATACCAATTGAAATTAATAACCCACAATCTCCTAATCGATTAGTTAAAATAGTAATTATCCCAGAATTATAAGAATTTCAATTATTATAATAAATCACTAAACAATAAGAAATTAGCCCCAACCCATCTCACCCTAATAAAATTATTAATAAATTTTGTCCTATAATTATTATTAATATAGATAAAACAAATAATATTAAAATATAAACAAAACGAATACTAAAATTATCTAATATTATATATTCTACTCTATACAAAACAATTATTGAAGAAATTAATAAAACTACCCCCATAAATATAAATCTTTTATAATCATAAAATAATCTAACTGAAAAGTTTATTCTATTTATTTCTAACAAATTAAACTCAACTAATATTTTTTTATTTATCATTAAAAAATTTATTATAAAAACTATATTCAAAATAAACAAAATAAAAAATAAAACTCTAATATTTAAATAAATAAATTTTATAATTATTTAAAATATAAATTTATTTTATACATCTCTAATTCCACAAATTAAAATTTTTATCATTAAACTATTTAAATTTATATAAAAATATCTAAATTTAAAATAAATAAATTTAAAGGTAACCAATGAAGAATTAATAATATATATTCATCAATTGTATTAAAATTAAATCTTTGATATCATAAATTTAATCCATGCTGAACAAAAGAAAATAAATAAATTCTATATGCCCCTCTAAAAAATGAAATAAAAAAAATTATTATAAATATTAAATACCTAAATTTTATTATAATAATTATTAATAAAATTTCAGAAATTAAATTTAAAGAAGGAGGAGCAGATATATTAATTACACAAAATAAAAACCACCATAAAATTATATTTGAAAAAAACTGTCCTAACCCTTTATTAAAAACTAAATTTCGCCTATTAATCCGCTTATAATTTAAATTTAATAAACAAAATAATCCAGAAGAACATAAACCATGAGCTACTATTATCATTACCCCCCTAATAATTCTTAATTTAAAATTTATTAAAACCCCCCTTAGTATAAACCCTATATGAACTACAGAAGAATAAGCTACTAATATTTTCAAATCCAATTGACGCAAACATAAAATCCTTAAAATTAATCTACCAATTAAACTATAAATAATTAAAAAATACCTCAAACTCAATATTAAGTTATAAAAAATTATTAAAATTCGAATTAATCCATACCCCCCTAATTTTAATATAATCCCAGCCAAAATCATAGAACCAAATACAGGAGCCTCTACATGAGCCTTTGGCAACCATAAATGAACCCCATAAATTGGTAATTTAACTAAAAATACAAAAACTATAAAATAATAAATAAAACTATTATTTATAATAATTCTATTATTTAATAAATATAAAAACCTTAAACTATATAAATTAAAATTTATATAAATTAAAATTATAAAAAAAGGTAATGAAGCTAATAAGGTATATAAAATTATATAAATTCCAGCTTGAATTCGCTCAGGTTGAACCCCCCAACCTAAAACCATTATTAAAACAGGTAAAAGACTTATTTCAAAAAATAAGTAAAACCTAATTAAATCTAAAGAAAAAAAAAAATATATTAATCCAACTATTAACATAACTATTTGATATAATATTAAATCAACATAATACTTAACAAAATTAATTACAGATAAAAATATTAAAGATACAACCCAAATACTCAATAATAATAATAAAAACCTTATTTTATCTAACCCATAATCTATAAAAATTAAAACCCAATAATTATAACTTTTTAAATTTATATATATATATATATATATAAATCCTAAAAAAAAAAACATATTTTGTATATAAACAATTAAAAAATTTTTTAAAATAAAATTAATAATTAATATAACTCCAATTAAAAAAATAAATATTCTTATCATAAAAATAAATCTAAAAATATTATTAAATCTTCCCCTCGAGACCGAATTATTATTACTAATAACCTTAACCCTAAAACTGACTCACAAACTATAAAAACTAATAAATAAATTAATCCTCTAAAATTTATTCCTATACTTAAAATAAAAAAATACAAAAAAAATAAAATTAATATTAATATCTCTAAAAATAGTAGTAATAATAATAAATTAGAATAATAATAAATACTATATATAAATACTAAAAAAAAAAATAATATTAAAATAAATTTTATTTTTATAAGTTATATAGTTTAAACAAAAAACTTTAATTTTGTAAATTAATAATATAATTATAATTTTTATAACTAATAAATAAAATATCAAAAAAATACCTTTTACATAAATATCATTAATCTCCAAAATTAATATTTTAAATTAAACTATTTTTTGAACCTAAAACTTTAATACAAAATTTAATTTTATAATTTATGAAAAAATTTTTAAACGCTTGATTTATTTTTAACTTAATAATAATAAATTTTTTAATTATTTTTTTAAATTTTAATAAACTTATTATTTTTTTTTTTATAATATGATTAATTATTTTACCCATTAATGAAAAATATACAAAACCAATAATAATTAATAATTTAATTATTTTAATTACAATTATAATTTCATTAATAATAAACTCTCACTCAATATCTAATTGATTCTCAATAATTTTATTTTTAATTATAATTGGAGGAATAATAATTATCTTCCTTTACTTTAATAGATTTATTATTAATAAAACAATTTTTATTAATTCAACCTTTTTAATAAATTTTATTACTAAAAATATTATCATTTTTATAATAATAATAATAATAAAAAAATCTTCAACTCTAATACAATTAGAAACTTTTTATTTCAAAACTAATTATTTCTTTCAAATCAAAATTTTAAATAATGAATTTTTAATTACTATACTTATAAATAATAATATTAATAAATCTTATATTTTCATAATTTTTTACCTTTTATTTTCATTAATTATTATCACTTTTTTATTTATAAATAATAAACGTACTTTACGAAAATTATCCTAAAATTTATGAAAAAAATATTTAATACACTCAAATATAATTTAATTAACCTCCCTACCCCAATTAATATTAATTTATGATGAAATTTTGGATCATTATTAGGAATCTGCTTAATAATTCAAATTATAACTGGATTATTTTTATCTTTTCACTATACTCCTAATATTAATTTAGCATTTAATTCAATTATCCATATTAATCATAACGTAAATTATGGATGACTAATACATTATATTCATATAAATGGAGCCTCAATATTTTTTTTTTGTATTTATTTTCATATTGGACGAAACATTTATTATTCCACTTATATTAATATAATACCATGAGTTTCTGGAGTAATTATTATTTTATTATTAATAATAACTGCTTTCATTGGTTACGTCCTCCCTTGAGGACAAATATCCTATTGAGGAGCTACCGTAATTACAAACCTTTTATCTGCAATTCCTTATATTGGAATTAACATTGTAACTTGAATTTGAGGAGGATTTTCAATTAACAATGCTACATTAAATCGATTCTATTCCTTTCATTTTATTTTACCCTTCATTTTATTAATATTAGTAATAATCCACCTAATTCTACTACATGAAAAAGGATCTTCTAACCCCATAGGATTAAATAGAAATTTAATAAAAATCTCTTTTCATAATTACTTTACAATTAAAGATATCCTAGGATTTAACTTATTATTCCTAATCCTCATTAATATAACTTTAATTAATCCTTTTTTATTAGGAGATCCAGAAAACTTTAATTCTGCTAATCCATTAGTAACTCCCATTCATATTCAACCTGAATGATATTTTTTATTTGCCTACGCAATTTTACGATCAATCCCCAATAAACTTGGAGGAGTAATTGCCCTACTTCTCTCAATTTTAATTCTATTAATTATACCCTTTTTCAAAAAAAACCTATTTCAATCAAATAAATTTTATATCTATAATAAAATTTTATTTTGAATATTTTTTAATAATTTTATTCTTTTAACATGAATTGGAATAAACCCTGTAGAAGCCCCATATATTCTTTCAGGACAAATTTTAACAATCACTTATTTTTTATATTTCCTAGTAAACCCTTTAATCCACAATCACATAAATAAAAATTTAAAATTAAATTAATTAGTTAATTAACTTATAATTAAAGTTTATATTTTGAAAATATAAAAAAGAAATTTCTCTATTAACTTAAAACTTTTAAAACCTTCTCATAAATAAATAATACTTAACTATTATAATATAAAATAAATAATTTATTGAAATAGGTAAATAATTTTTTCAAACTATAAATATTAATTTATCATATCGAAATCGTGGTAAAACCCCACGAATTAAAATAACAAAAAAAATCATTAATAACCAAAATAAATAAGAAATTACATTTAACCCCCCCCCAAAATTCATTATTACAAAAATTAAATTTATAAAAAAAATATTCCTATATTCAGCTAAAAATATAAAAGCAAACCCTCTCCTTATAAACTCAATATTAAACCCAGAAATTAACTCAGACTCCCCTTCTGAAAAATCAAAAGGAGTTCGGTTTAACTCAGCTAAAATCCTTACATAAATTAAAATCCTTAAAGGAAATATTAAACTTAAAACTATTATTTTTAAAGAAAAAAATCTATTTAAATTTAATCTTTCAACCAATAATAATAAAGAAAAAATTAATAAAATAAATCTAACCTCATAAGAAATTGTTTGACAAATTGATCGCAACCCTCCTAATATTGAATAAATTCTACTAGAAAAAATTCCAGCATATATAACTGGATAAACATTCAACCTCAATAAACAAATTATAATTATTATATAATTATTTAATCTAATTAAATTATATATAAAAGGAAATAAAATCCAAATTAAAAAAGAAATTAAAAATATTAATAAAGGAGAAATAATAAAAATAAATTTTCTAACTTTAAATATAAAAAAATACTCCTTTGTAAATAATTTTACCCCATCCCCAATAGCCTGTAAAATACCATTAATCCCAACCTTATTAGGACCTTTACGTAATTGAACATAACTCAATAATTTACGTTCAAATAATGTATAAAAAGATACTCTAATCAAAATAATAATAATCATAACAACCAAATTTAATAAAACATTAATATACAACATATTTTACCTATAAAAACTTTTATTTCAATAAATTCTAAATTTATTACAATTAATACATATGCTAAAGTAAAAAAATAAAATTTTTTTACCCAATCCTTTCGTACAAAAATAAATAAAAATTTTAAAAGATAGAAACCAATCTGGCTCACACCGATTTGAACTCAAATCATGTAAAATTTTAATAGTCGAACAGACTAAAAATTTTATCTTTTTCTATAAAACTTTATTTTAATTCAACATCGAGGTCATAATCTCTTTTATTAATTTGAACTATCCAAAAAAATTATGCTGTTATCCCTAAAGTAATTTAATCTATAATAAATAAAATTATTTTTAAATAAATTTAATAAAATTTATTTCAAATACAAAAGTTTTAAAAATTTTTTAATCATCCCAATCAAATAATTTAAATCAATTTTAAAATTAAAATCCCATAATAAATCCAAAATTATAAAATTTTATAGGGTCTTATCGTCTTTTTAAATAATTTAAACATTTTTATTTAAAATTTAAATTCAATAATTCTTCTAAAAAAAGCTTATTTCTCATTAAATCTTTCATCCCAGTTCTCAATTAAAAAACAAATGATTATGCTACCTTAGCACAGTTAATATACTGCAATTATTTAATAAATAAATTCATTGAACAGATTTAACCTAAAATTATAATCATAAAGACATGTTTTTGATAAACAAGTGAAAATAAATTATTGCCTAATTATTAACCTTATAATTCCCTTTTCAATTATGATTTAAAAATTAATCCTTACTAATTAAATCATTATTTCCTCTAATTAAAAATTTATTAATAAATTTTAATAAAATAATTAAATCTAAACTTTTAAATACTTATAATTAAAATATAAATCTAAACAATCCAATATAATATTAATAATAAAAAATTTTAAAAATTTAAATATTTTAAATATAATAAAAAACTTTCTCTTTTATTATTTAATTTTAAAAAATAACTTAAAACAAAAATAAATTACCTTAAAAAAATATAAATTTAATTTACTTATTAAAAAATTAGATATAATTAAAATCGAATAACATTTAATTCCAAAATTTTTATTATTAATAATTTTTTTACATTAACTAAAATAAAAATTTATCTCTTTCAATTTCGAAAAAATAAAATATTTTATATATATTTAATTTATCCTAATACAAAAGGAACAATAAATAAAATCTCCTTATTAAATAAAAATTTAATTTCCTACAAATAAAAAAAAAATTTTTTCTAAAAATAAAATTACTAAAACTTACCACTTATTAAATATTTTTTTTAATACCAAAATCAAATACAACATTAAAATTTTAAATTTTAATAATTTTAAATATATTTTCTAAATACACCTTCCATTATATTTACCATGTTACGACTTATCATTTATTTAAAAATTAAAATGAGTGACGGGCAATTTGTATATAAACCCATTTTAATTCAAAAAAAAAAATTAACTTATTTTTTACTTTTAAATCCAATTTTAAATTAATCTTAAAATTAATAATCCATTATAAAATAAAAATGTAACCCAATTAATCTTCAATATAAATAAATATTGATTTGAATAACTATTTTAATAAATTTTTTAATAACTATTTTCAAAATTATTTTAAAACAAATATACAAAATTAAAATTAAAGTTAATCCTATCGTGGAATATCATATTTAATTAATCAACTTCCTTTAATAAATTAAATTTACTACCATATAATTTAAATTTAATAATTTAATATTTAATTTTTAATAACATAAATTAAATTAATATTAATAGGGTATCTAATCCTAATCATTAAAATTATATACTTATAAATAAAATTCAAATTATAATAAAAAATATTTCATTTCACCAAAAAATTTCTAATTTATATTAAACCCTTTACTTTAAATTAAAATTATCATTTACATTTAATTTCTCTTAAATTGTTTAACCGCAATTGCTGGCACAATTTTTAAAAAAAATTATTAATTATTCTATTTCAAATATTTATTTATTAATAAAACTAAATATTACATAATTAAAATATTATTTAAATAAAATTTATAAAAAAAATTTATTTAAAAATAAAACTTATTTTTAAATATCAAAACCATTATAAAACCTATTAAAATTAAATATTACATATAGTAATAGGAAAATTTTTACCATAAATAAATTTACAATTTATTACCTAATCAGACATATTACTTTAATATAAATTAAAAGAAGATAAAATCTATTCATAAATTATGAATCTATAGACTTATATACATTTAGTCTATCTTTTATAAATTTTTACTCTAAATTAATCTTTTTATTGTAAATAAAATATTTTATTAAAATTAAACTAAAAATTTTATTTATTTTAAATATTATAAAAAATAAAATTAAATTTAATTTTTATATTAAAATAATTTATTTTATATTATATTAAATTCAAAGAAATTTATATGGACATCCCAACCGATTCCACCCCCATAAATACAGATCAAACTAAGTCTCGGCAATTTATTACTTTATCAGAATATTACTTTATATATAGATTTATTATATAATTCTATAG
>JABFPG010000009.1:0-16773 GCA_022817505.1 Dicroscelio sp. ZL-2020 | reverse complement strand
GGATTTGGGCCGAACGATGTTTACGGTCGTTCAAGGTCACCGATGGGCCGAAAATCGGCGAGGTAACAATGGGAGAGTTTGTTGGTTTGAAGTTGAGTGTTCTGTGTAATCGGTGTTAACGTCGGCACAAGGTCATCGACGGGCTGAAGATCGACGGACCAAGGGTGGGGAAAGGGTGTTGGGCGGAACGGTGATTTGGTTACATCATAGTTAATGAACATTAAAACTCACGGATGGGGCGAAAACATTAGTTAGTCCCACACGTGTAAAGAAACACGAAAATGAGATATAATGGAACGTTTCGCGTTTGTTTTTCCGAATGCCTATCACCGTAGGCGCCATTATTAACGGCTCTTTAAACCAATTCCGAATACCTATCACCGTAGGCGGCGTTATTAACGGCTCTTTAAACCAATATTTGAACAAACCAGCGACAGTATGTCGCAAATATCTACGTGTGTTTTCCGGCGTCTTGAGTTTTTGACGAAGATTGGTGATCGCAAGCGCCACTGTTACGGTTACGATGAGCCTATATTTGTTCAAGTCTGCGACAATATGTCATAAATATGTACACTGTTTTTGACGTCTCTATTTATTAGAACATTTGACGATGTTATTAGGCGTTTCAATAGTCTACGGAAACGCTGCATAAATTATAACGACTATCGCTGTGTTTGCTTTCGATAGAGATTGGATACCGTAGGAACTGTCGTTATATTAACGAACTGTCTTTTGTCACGGGAAAGGCGACGATTTGCGACATAGTTTGTGTACGATATGATTGGTGTGTACAAGTTTAAACAAGAAAACTAATAACGAACTTAGTTTTCTCACAGAGTTCTAAAGATGATATGTGTTGAGTTTGGTCGGAGATCGGCTACCGTAGGCGCCTGTTGACGTTTACTACAAATCAATATTTGTAAAAAGTAAACTATCGATGTTTTAATTTTTCTAAAGAAAAGAATAGGCAAATGATAGAGTGACTTGTACGATGTTTGGTTTCTGTCACAGCGTTTAGGCACCGGATTTTTATGGGTAAAACGGAATATTATTTGAAAAGTAAACCCGTAACGGCACGTTTTGGTAATGATGGTAACAACGAAAGAAGGGGGTGATTTATGGGTATTGAACGCGTTATAAGAACGATCAAACCGTAATCAGTTCTCATTCTAATCGCTAATAGTGTTCTGTGTAGTGCCTATTTCTTGCGACAGTGAAGTTACAACTTACACACGAAAATGGAAGTCTTCGCAATTATTTTAAACTGTATGTGCCAGGCGGTTTCTCAATCGGGTGAGAATGTTAAAGAAAATATTTTAAACAGTTTAATGCCATTTTGCGATTCGCGAGTTTTAAAAAAGTGCGAGTGCGTGGCGGAGAGTCTCGGGGCTGCAGACCTCGTTGCTGTAATAAAAAAGTTTCGAGAAATGTCTAGCGGTCGTAAGTATAACTACTCATACGTGTATATTTTTTATTATTAAAATATTGATACAGCGAATTGTTTTAGAAAATGGAGATAAACAACAAAATAATGATGTTACTACACGAAAGCGTAATCACGGTGCAATGGGAACAGAAGGTAAATTATTTTACCGTACTAAATGTGTGTATCTAATAACAATGTTGAATATTTGTTAATTGTATGAAAATTGTTGATTTTACAGCCAAGCGTAAGGCGCCGTTTGTCGTTAAACGTAGAAAGGGGAATAAAGGTTTTGCTGAGATTGCGTCTACGCCGGCCGCGCCAGGTATTAACAACGTTTAACGTAAATACGAAAAACTGTTTTATTATACATTATTGATAATGTGTTCAATTCTAGAAACAGAGAATGCGCAACAAACCGCGGAAACCAAACGCACACCGAAAAGGCGTTTGTACAGTGCTGAAGAAATTGAAGGTAATTACAACCGTTTAATAATATTTATGTGATTAATTTTGAATTCTTTTGAATTTTTACTTATCGGACCGTTTTTTATTTTTACAGAGAAGCGTCAGAAAGCATTAGAAATCAGGCGTAGAAAACAAGAAGAAAGGATGTCGAAGAAGGGTGCTGTAAAAGTAAATAGCGAACGCGTAGCTATACCTGCAGCAGGTATTAAGCATTTTGTATATGAATAATTTCCTCGATTTATTATAAAATGTTAATAACGTGAATCATTTTAGAAACCGTGGTTTTGCAACAAGTAGGTTCATCCATACAGCCAACGATAAGACGCAAGTATAACGCTGAAGAAATAGAAGGTAAATTTTTTAATGTGATAAAATTGTTTGATTGTTTATTAATCACATCGATTTTAATTTTAGAAAAACGCCAGACAGCGTTAGAAACCAGACGTAAAAAACTAGAAGAAAGAATGACAACGAAGGGAGGTGTGAAACGACACACCGAGGCAGTCGTTGATAGTACGTCAGATATTAAGTACACGCATATAGAATAATTTAATTATATTTTAATTTTGAAAAATTAAAAATGTTTTTATATTCCAGATGAACGTGGAGGCCCCAAAATTTTAAATATTGAAGAAGGTCATTTTATAGACCTCACTAATATCGCTCCCGAAGAACCAAAAATCACGGAAGAAAAAGAATCGAGCACAACATTGTCGATTTCATCACTTGATCCGGAGGATCAACTTTTTTTCGATAATTTACTAGAAATGATCCAAAACAGCGACACATTTTTAAGAAACGCATCGGGAATTTACGAGTTCCCTTTATTTGACACCATCGAAAGTAAGTATTTTGGTTATTATTACGGTGTGTTACAGATCGTTATTATTACGTTTTACAGATCGTTATTAAATTAGGGTTTTCTGTTTTTAGACAACGGGTTTGCACATTCTACACCGTTAGAAAACGCTACGAATTTGTTAAACATGGAGAACCTGGACGTGTCCAATATCGAGAAGGGGGTCTTCTTTCCTGGTAAATAATTGATTTCATAAATTTATAAAAAAGCTGTGCAGAAATGTAACGTATAGTTATAATTTGATACAGTTTGAAACTATTTCTAGAAAATCAGGTCAGACTCCGCAGACACGAACAAGTACAACATCAACAACAAGAGCAAGAACAAGAACAACATCAACAAGAAATACCGCTGCCGTCAGATCGTACCGTCACACATCAGGACCCTACACAACAACAACAACAACGCGCGTCATCCCCGCTACCGTCAAATTCTACCGCGATAAATTACGAGTTACAACGGCGAGACCCATCGCCCCAGCCGTCAACTTCGACTGCGACAGAAACGCGACAGGAGTTGAAGCCCATAGAACAAGATCGGTATGTCGATTTAAAGACAAAATTAAACGATAACCCTTATTTCGTTCTAAAACACCACATTTCTCGCGAATACAAAAGGTTTAACGCTCACGGCTTCGAATCCGATATACAAATTATCGATCCACCGGCCGATATAAACATATTAACATGGCTGGAGACGGTTATTCGCGAGATTCATGCTATATTTACCGCTGCCGGAGATCCGGATGATAAGATAGGGATGGAAATTTCATCGGTAATGTTATCATCGAATCCCATCTGGATCGCATTTAAATCTGTTAAAGATTTCGACGTCGAACAAGTGTGGGAGGCAATTTTACACGTGGCTCAAAGCGCGAAAGGTTTAGATGTTTCGCAAAACATACGAATTAAAGTAGATATTGTTAAAATTCCTTACGGGGGAGGGCGAAAATATCTAACTCATAAAGACGTTAAAAAGCGCTCTATCCTCACTATACGTAAAGATAATTTATGTTTTCCGCGCTCGGTTGTTACGGCGATCGCGAATTATAAAAAAAGAAACATTGGTGACGAACCAAGTACAACCCTCTGGAATAAAATACGTCGCGAACAAAGCCTTTTTCAAAGACTAGCAGCCAGGGATTTAATACGTGAATCAGGAGTAACACTACCCGTAAATGGGTGTGTACACCCGCCGAAATTCTTCAAATTCAGCAATATTTACTAAAGGATGGTATCGCGATAATAGTACATAGCTTCACGAGTTTTGGGTCCGGTGACGGGATTATATTCGATGGTACAGATTTAGTGACGGATGAGGCTGACGGTGTCGCCTACACAGTACATAGTATGTATTACGAATCCGATCACCACTACGCCCCCATTTTAAATCTAACTGGGGCGTTATGTAAAAAATATTGCGATTCCTGTCAGAAGAGCGTTAAATCTTTAATTACACATAAATGCGTAAAAAAGTGTCAGTTTTGTAGAAATCCTAACGGTGCCTGTAATAGCGAAACAAGAGTAAAATGCGACGATTGTAATAGACTATTTGCGGGTAATGCGTGTTACGAATATCATAAGAACGACGGATCATTTGCAAATAAAGGAAGTAAAACATATACCGTTTGTGATTTTGTTAAATATTGCACCAAATGTAGTAAAACTTACTCACTTACACACACTAACAAAAACGACGTAGATCACGAGTGCGGGGTAGCACTGTGTAATTATTGTAAAGCAAAAATGCCTTACAATCACATGTGCCATATACAGCCTGTAAAAAACAAGGTAACAGAAAAAAAATCAGGTGATAACACACTGTTTCTGTTTTACGATTTTGAAACCAGGCAAGAAGACTCGCACACAGCTGCAAATGGTGCGACTGTATACACTCACGAGCCTAATTTATGTGTTGTACAACAGACTTGTTCCAGTTGTCTGAAAGAAGATGATTTGAGCAAGATGTGTAACAAATGCGGTATTCGTGAGTTTATATTCACCACCGACCCTGTGAAAAGACTCGTTGATCTAGCCGTTCGTGATAACACAGAATTTAGTAATATAATTTGTGTGGCCCACAATGCGCGCTCCTTCGACTGTCAATTTGTGACCCGTTATTTGTTATCTAAAAAACACGTTACAGCACCAAAAATTATTTTATCGGGGACAAAAATCACCTGTTTAACTATCGGTAAAACCAAATTTATTGATAGTTTAAATTATTTCAACATGCCGTTGAGCGCTTTGCCGAAAGCTTTCGGGTTAAGTTCCGAGATAATGAAAGGGTCGTTTCCCCACTTATTCAATCGTTTAGAAAATCAAAATTATATAGGCAAAATTCCACCGATCGAGTATTATGGTGTTGACAGCATGCGTGTTAACGATAGAGAACGATTCCTGGTATGGTATAATGAAAAAAAAGACGATCCGTCGTATATTTTTAACTTCAAAAAGGAAATTATCGCGTACTGTAGAATGGACGTAAATATTCTCCGTCAGGCATGTATTTCTTTTCGTAATTTATTTATTGAGCGCGGTAATGTCTGTCCGTTTACTGAGGCTGTAACGATTGCAAGTGCTTGCTCGTTACTATACAGACGAAATTTTATACAAGAAAATACTATCGGCATTATCCCTCGAGGAGGATATCGAATGACGAACAATCATTCGAAAAAATCACTCGAATGGTTAATGTGGATGCAGAATAACACCGGTACTAAATTAAAACACGCGGGCAGGTGTAAAGAAGTTCGTCTAAATGAAGGATATCATGTCGATGGTTACGACGAAACAAATCGACATGTTTATCAATTTCATGGGTGTTACTTCCACGGTTGTGTACGGTGTATGCGTCAAAATCGCGACAAAAAACTAAACGATGGTACAACACTGAATAAGCGTTATGAGGAAACTCTTTTAATGACCACGCGATTACAAAATACGGGTTACAAAATTACGGAGATGTGGGAATGTGATTTTGAAAAAATGAAACGTCAAAACCCCGAACTTTCAAATTTTATCAATACAAAATGTGAAATTTTGAACACGCAACCCCTGAACCCGCGAGATGCTTTCTACGGCGGTCGTACAGGTACGGTGAAATGTCTGTACGAGTGTCGTGAAAATGAGAAAATCCATTATATAAACGTTTGTTCGTTATACCCATTTATTTGCAAAACTGGGAAATTTCCTCTCAGCCACCCTGATTTGTATGTAGGTGAAGAGGAGTGTCTAAATTTTATCGGTGGTAATAAAAACAATTTAGACAAGGTCCAGGGTTTAATAAAATGTGAAATATTACCACCGAGAAATTTGTATCACCCTGTTTTGCCTTGTCGAATGCATAACAAACTAATATTTTCATTGTGTCGATCGTGCACCGAAAATTTACATCAACACGGCGAATGTCCCCACGATGACGAGAATGACCGTTCATTCGAGGGCACATGGGTGGTTGATGAAGTAAAGGAGGCTATTAATATGGGATATAAAATGTTAAATATTTTCGAAATCTGGCAATATAAGGTGACTAAATACGATCCTGTGACTAAAACAGGTGGTTTGTTTGTCGACTTTATTAATATGTTTTTAAAATATAAAACCGAATCTAGCGGATGGCCCAAGGAAATTGAGAAAGCGTCTCACAATACAGACGAAGTTGAAAAGCTTAAAAAAGAATATGTCGCACAGTATTTGGAAGCGGAGGGTGTACAGTTAGATGCTGAAAATATTGAAGTAAACCATGGTCTAAGGGCTATATCTAAACTTATTCTAAATTGTTTTTGGGGGAAATTCGGACAGAGAGAAAATATGCCAAAAACAGAAATTATAACAAAACCTCGTCGACTATTCGAAATACTGTGCGACCCCGATGTGGAAATAAAGGGTTATTTACCAGTCAGTGACGACACAATAATCACGTCTTATTGTAACGCTACTGATGCTGTTGTACCATCAAAGATAACAAACGTTGTTGTTGCGTCATACGTTAGTTGTCAAGCGCGTTTGACATTGTATAATTATATAAAACGTCTCGATAAAAGAGTTTTATATTACGACACCGACTCATGTATATACGTGTCTCAATGTAACGTATCAAACGAATACGAGCCAAAAACCGGCAATTTTCTAGGTCAGATGACCGATGAATTGAGAGAATACGGTTCTGGTTCGTACATAAAATCCTTTGTCTCCGCAGGACCAAAGTTTTACGCTTTCGTTATACAAAAACCGGACGGTAGTACCGAAGAAATTTGTAAAGTAAAAGGAATCACTTTAAATTATTCGACAAAGAATCTTTTAAATTTTAACATAATCAAATCATTTATAACAGGTGAACGAGAAGATCCCGTGATCATAAACTTCTCAGCCATTAGAAGAACAAAAAAACACGATGTTATAACCACGAAAGAATCAAAAACATGTAAACCCGTTCTACTTAAACGCCGTCAGATATCTAACTACGACTCTGTACCATACGGTTATAAAACGATGTAAATAATATCACATTCATGCTCTTGGTAAAATATATGTATGTATGTACAATAAAATTATCGACAACAATGCCGTTTTCAATTATTTAATTTTTAATTAGCTAACGATGTACGCGCGATTATGAGCTTGTAAGTCGCGCGTACGTTGTTACCAGCTGATTCCCGCGCTCGCGCCGCCGCCGCCGCCGCCGCCGCCAGCGTCATACGCTTATATTGCGGGTTATTCGCTCGGGTGAGTATAGATATAAGTATTATATTCGTATATTTTTATCATTTCACCATGGACGCGCGTTGGCGGCACCCGTGGTCACTAATCATTGCCGGTCCATCACAATCCGGAAAGAGTTACTTTGTTAAAAAAAATTTCAAACACCTGTGTGAAATGAGTGATACAAAATTCGAACGAATAATATTATACTTTTCCGAATGGCAACCAACGTATCGCGAGTATAACGAACAAATCGAGTTTCGAGAAGGATTACCTCAACTATCAGATTTTGCTTCAGATCCACGACCGAAATTAATTATAGTGGACGATTTGATGCGTGAAGCATCAAACGGTTCTATAGTCGATTTATTTACAAAGGGTAGCCATCACAAGAATTTGAGTGTAATTTTCATAACTCAAAACATTTTTCATCATGGTCGTGGTCAGCGCGATATATCGTTAAACACGAGTTATATAGTGTTGTTTAAAAATCCTAGAGACCGGACGCAAATACAACATTTGGCGAGACAAATCTGGCCGGATAACCCGCGGTTCATACAAGAAGCTTACAACGATGCTACACGTGAACCGCATACATATTTGTTTTTAGATCTCAGGCAGTACACGCCTGATAATTGTCGTGTAAGATCCTGTATTTTCCCCTCAGACGATAAACATTATGTTTACGTACCGATATCGCCGAACAATAAATATACCAACACAGATTCATTAGTGCCAGTTGTACGGATGTAACGAAAATGGATGGATGTGGATCCGCGGGGCGTAAAACACGTAAAACCGACGCAACGAAATAAATTACCTTTTAACGATAAGATAATAGATATACTCAAAGGTGTGCGACATTTCACTCGCGATCAGAGGAAACAATTCTTGCGAAAAGCCGACAAGTGTTTAATAAAAAGTATTTGTGAGTGCATCTTGAACACTCTCGAAGGTAACGTTTACCTTACTCCTGTACAAAAGAAACGTTTAAAACGTCACGTAAAATTACTGCGTGAATTAAAAAGTCGAAAAGGGACCTGGGTACGTAAGAGAAAAATAATTGTACAGTCCGGCGGAGGTTTCTTGATTCCTTTATTAACTCCAATACTTGGGGCCTTGATTTCGTCTGTAATGAAGTGACACATACACGTACACCGGCACACGGGCACAAGCGATGGAACACACAAAGAAGATGGTTCTTGTGTCTGAAGACGCGTTACCCAAACAAAACTCGACGATCTCGGTAAATCAGAAGAGCGTTATGCCTACTATTCAAACACCAACTGTTCAAACACCGGGCGATACATTTACACGATTAGACAGCGAGTTGAGCGGTATTCTAAATTCAAATAAAATTACGAATGACAAAGAAAAGTGGCAACTGTATCAGCAAGTTTTGACGCGATTTTTACAAGCAGTGAAATTAAAGTCTCAAGAAACGGAAAACGGTAAAGGCGGCATATCGGGTGAAGACACCGCTGTTAATAACATCGATATTAACAGCAGCACGAATGGTGGACCAAATGTTACCAAAAAGATGATAGTAAATAGCGTTCCGGTAACTCACAGACGAATTACAGAGCAGCTTGTTGATTATTTAAAGGAAATACCTCCGGAAAAATTTTATTGGGGATCTAACGGGAAAGTATATATAAATGGACGAGAAATTTTAAATTCGCATATCGTTGATCTTGTCAACGATGTTATAAGAAAAAGAAAAAATGTACATGCTATCGGTAAGAAACAATTTGCAATGTTTCTAAATGAAATCTCAGTACCCCGACATTTCATACGTAATACAGATTTTTGGGACCCTTCAACTATCGATGACAAAATATCCAACAAAAAGCCCGAGGATTTTATTTCTACAGAAAACTCTACACTTACTATACCTCAGATTCGAAAACTTCGCGAAAAGGAGCGCGCTGATAAAAGACGAGCAGAATCAGAAATCTCATTACCACAAGAATTACCAGTCTTTGAAAACTCTCTGAAAACACCATGGTTGCGAATGAGTCTACGAAACAGTTACAAAAACAAGGGGAAGAATATTTACGGGGTGAGAAAAAAACAATAAAACGAATGAATAAGATTTATTATGATCCGTCGAATAGTGCATCGTACACCGGGCGAAGACGTCTTTTACGTGCTACTAGAGGTAATATATCGAAAAGTGATGTTGCTAAATGGCTGGATAGCCAGGATGCATACACCTTGCATAGACCTGTTATAAAAAAAATTCCGAGACGCATGTACACGGTATTCAAGATTGATTCAGTCTGGGAAGCGGATCTCGCTGATTTTCGGTCGATTAAAAAGTTTAATGACAATGTCACGTATTTACTCGTTGTAATCGACGTATTTTCTAAATATACCTGGGTTGAACCATTGCTCGACAAAACAGCGTCTCGCGTGGCGAGAGGGTTTGAAAATATTCTACAGAGAAGTAATCATCGTGTACCAGATCTAGTACAAACCGACAAAGGTACCGAATTTCTTGGAAAACCTTTACAAAATGTTTTTAAAAAATACGATATCCGTTATAGAGTGGTACGAAGTCCCGATGTGAAAGCAGCCGTGGTCGAACGTTTGATCCGTACTATTAAAGAGCGAATTTGGCGGTATTTTACGCAAAATAATACAAGGCGTTACATTGACGTATTGCAATCTATCGTGCACGCTTACAACCATGCTACACACAATACAATAAAGATGATACCGGCAGACGTCAGTGCTGAAACGGTTTCGTTTGTTAGAGAACGTTTGGTAAATAAAAAGAAATCTTTAGACGCTAGACTCCATAAAAAAAAGCCTAAATATAACGTTGGGGATGTTGTAAGAATTAGTAGTGCAAAAGGAGTCTTCGCGAAAGGTTATGAAGGTGGCTGGACTAAAGAATTGTTCATCATTACACGTGTTATTGACTCACAATACCCGATTGTGTATATGGTGAAGGATTTGGCAGACGAGGAAATTGACGGGTTTTTTTATGAACGCGAGTTGGGACTCGTACGTCAAAATCTAACTAGTCAAGAGTTTCAAATTGAACGAGTCATTAGGTCAAAAGGCGTTGGAGCCCGTAAATTATTATATGTGAGCTGGAAAGGCTATCCTGAAAAATTCAACTCTTGGATACCTGCGTCGTCCGTAAAAGACATCTAATCATGGCTAAAGATGATTTTTATGTCATTTTACCGAGCGATACAAGCATCGGCCTTTTTCCGGATAATAAAACAACGCGTTTTAAAGCTCAGTTACCTCGACCGTTAAATTTATACGGTAATTGGTCGGTGGCATTAACAGAAATTCAATATCCTCAAACATTTTTACATATAAATGATAAACGTAACGAAAAAGAAATTTTAATCGGTCATGGTGAATACTATCAATCAATTCTATTACCGAGCGGTGTTTATAAAAACATTGACGAATTTATCAGCGTTTTAAATAATAACCCGATTTTCAGTAAACATTTTGTCATAGAGCTAGATAGTGGAAATATTGTAAAAATATCAGTAAATTGCGACTACACATGTGAACACGATATTATCGAATGTTCAAAAGACGCGCCACATTATATCAGAATAGGGCCACGGGTTGAAAGTATATTGGGGTTCCCACCTACTAGCAAGACACACAGCTATTACTTTGATAAAAGAAGAAACTTCATTAAAGGAAAACATCCCGTGTCATTAGTTAGATCCATTCCTAATATGCTATATGTTTACACAGATATTTGTGAATCTTGTATTGTGGGTAACGTAGAGACACAACTACTCCGCGTTATACCTGTTGATGTAGAGAAGTATACTTTTGGACGTACAAAAACAAACGGATTCTCATTTCTACGTTATCTACCACTTCTTCGTACTAGTTTTCAAACGATAGAAATAGATATAAGAGATCATTTGGGTGATCCAATACCATTCGAATACGGTGCTTTGACCGTAACACTGCATTTTAAACGTAATTTTTAATAACGCCGGTAAGATGAATAGTTATTACGACGATTATTTTATTGAACAAGTGGGAGGTGGACTTGTTGACGAAAATTTAGACAAAACAAGTAGAATTAAAAAATTTTACATAGGTGTACCGTATCAACGCGGGCATGGTATTGGTAGTTTCTTAGGTGGTTTATTTAGGAGAGTATTACCGCTAATCAGACAGGGTGCAAAAACTGTTGGTAAAGAGGCTTTACGTGCGGGAGCGAATATAGCCACAGATATGGTAACGAATAACGCGACGTTTAAAGACGCTGTAAAATCAAGACTACGCGAATCCGGTCAAAATCTTAAGCGAAAGGCTGAGGAAAAAATCGAATCACTCATGGCTGGGTCTGGGTATAATTACGCAAAAATGACTAATGCTTATCAGTCCGGTCTTGTACCCGCCACTGGAAGTATCTACTCTTCAAATAAATCGAGAAACAGTAGTCGGAAGAAAAAGAAGAAAACGAAAACAAAGAAGAAGCGTACTATCAAACGCGTGGCTAAAAAGCCTAAGAAACGGAACAAATCTTCGAATAGACAAACGAAATCTAGACGTACAGTAAGAGATATTTTCGATTGAGTGTTTTAAAAGATGGCGTTTCTACATTCTCACTCATGCGAGTGCATAAAATCGGAACTTGAATTATTTAATCTACCACCCACACAAACAACAATCGAGACTGCTCAATGGGTACATTATAAACCTTTCAGCTCTCTAGCTGACCATTCGCCTATCGAATTTGTTGTCCCGGGTAATGGCGATGAGTATATCGACCTAACACACACGATGTTGAGTTTACACGTAGAAATTACAACAGAAGAAGGAGCGGCTGTGGGGAACACAGATCCCGGCGTTGTTAATAATTTACTTCACTCCTTATTCAATCAGGTCGATGTATTTTTCAATCAAAAACTAGTATCACCGTCAAATAATGCTTACGCTTATAGATCATATATTGAGACACTTCTAAATTACGGTAAAGGGGCTAAAGATTCACATTTAACGAGTGTTTTATGGTACAAAGACACAGCCGGAAAAATGGATGATTTTTCAGTTGCTAACGAAGGCTTAGTTAAGAGACGCAAACATCTTAATAAAAACAAAACAGTAGATTTAATAGGCCATCTGCATTGCGATGTTTTTAATCAAGAAAAATTTTTATTAAACGGTGTTGAATTACGTTTACGTTTAGTAAAATCGAGGGATAATTTCTGTTTTATGGAACCAAGTGCTGCAACGAACTTTAAATTACACATCAGAGACGCGACGTTATTGATAAGACGCGTTAAAATAAGCCCCGGTGTTTTACTGGCACACGCGAAAGCATTATCGAGGACTACCGCTAAATACCCTCTCACCCGTGTTGAAGTTAAAACTATGACGATTCATAGCGGTGTTCATGGTGAGACTTTAGACAATGTTATTCTCGGTCAATTACCGAAAAGAATAATTATTGGCTTTGTGAATAATAAAGCTTATAACGGTGATTACTCATTAAACCCGTTCAATTTCCATCATTACGATATTAATTTTCTATCCTTATACATCGATGGTGTTCAATACCCGTCGAGACCATTGCAACCCGATTTTGGAAACCATAATTTATTCATAGATGCGTATCACACATTGTACTCTGGTACAGGTATTCATTTTTTGAATCAGGGTAATGGAATTTCGCGATCCGAATACGCCAACGGGTACTGCCTTTTCGCTTTCGATCTTACACCCGACCTTTCTGCTAATAGCCCCACACATTGGAATCTCATACGACACGGTAGTGTACGTATTGAAGTACGATTCGCCGAACCTTTACCACACTCTGTAAATTGTATAATTTATTCAGAATTTGATAACGTTCTCGAAATAGATTCTACTAGACAGGTTAACATTGATTTTAGTAACTAATTACAGAGGTATTTTGGGTAAGTGGGGGGGGGGGTTCAACGATTACGAACGACTTCATAGTCTTTCAACTAATAGGTTCCAGTTTTAACTCGTCTTTCTAACTGTGCGGTTGTGTCGATATTCAAGATGTATTTGATAATAGATGTGCAAGGCTTTGTGAGCGCATCGGGTGCGTTTATAGCAAAAGAGGTGGCGGTTGTTTCGTTAACGACGTCTATGGTGGGTCATTGGATTATTCAGCCACCGTATAATTTCTGCGATCTTGAGCATGAGCAAAAAATAAAAAACAATTGGTTAACAAAAAATCATCACTCGATCGAGTGGTACGAGGGGGAAACAAACGTGCAACGACTTCATCAATATCTGCGAGCGATAACTGCGCACGCCGATACTATTTACACGCGAGGACAAGAGAAAGCCGTGTATTTACAACAGATCACTGCTCGTAACGTCATAAATCTTGAAACTGATGTTAGATGCCCGTCATTTTCAAAATTACCTGATAACGATAATATTTGCCATCTACATGCCTTTAAACGAAAGAACGGCCCGGAAGGAAAATATTCGTGCGCTTTAACCAACGTTTATAAATTACGAACGTGGCTTCTGTCTCTAGTCAAAGATCCGTCGTTGGAGAGTTTTGATGTTGTCGAATGAAATGGATCCGTAATGAATACACTACAAATACACGACGCTTTGCAAACAATAAATTTTGTGAATACGGGTGTCTTCCCGGCCGATAGAATACCGAGAATCTGGTCATACCCGACGGCCTACGTTATAAACACGGCAAATCATGACCACTCAGGGGAACATTGGGTTGCGGTCTTCGTCGATCAACATAGACGAGGCATCTTTTTCGACAGCTATGGACAACCACCAAATATCCCCGGACATGTACAAAGACTCAGGACAAATTGCAGATATTACGTGCATAATAAACAACAGTTCCAGAGTTTCTCGTCAGATGTTTGTGGTCAATATTGTATTTTTTTTCTTCACTGTATGTCTCTTGGTTTTGATATGCACGAATTTAATAATTACTTCACCATCGACACTGATAAAAATGATCAACTTGTGCGCGAATACTTCAAACAATTTAATACAAAGAAATATTGTACATCAGACGGATTTACATATGCACGAGGTGGTGGAGGAAGAAAAAATACTATTCTAAATGACACGTGTCTTCAAATATGTAAATCGAAATATTGTACGAGAGGCAGATAACCATTTCCACAGATTCTCAATGTAAACAGGCTGTACTGAACACATACACAGCCCCATAAATATGATGCTCTTAGAAATGACAATATAACTTGTCGATTACAGTTTTCTTTGAACGACACGTGTATCTAAACATGTTAAAACTTGCCAACACGGGTGGGGTGTAATTCGACAAACAAACCCCCCACTTTTTACTCTAAATTCGTGCTATAAAACGGATCCAGGTTCTGGGATAGAGCACACTTCAAGTTTGTACACTTCAAAGTTATCTACTATTGTGTATAACGTACACGAAAATGGACAATCGCGTGAAAAAGTTCCCCGCGTATTCAAGACGCGAAAGCTGTTCTACGAGTTCATCCTGTGCTCGTACCATACCGATGATGACGTCCCAGCAGCTGATTCTATCAACCTCGTATCGTCTCAATCGATCATTCAGCAAAATGATCGATGTTGGCTACTTGTGGAAGGACGAAAGATTGGTACCCGTGGTGCGTGTGGTGGACAACTTACATCGAGGGGTAACATTCTCGCTGGAGGATTGGGAATTATTCAAAAAAGACTGGAACAACATCTTGACATACTATGTGTCAACTAAAAAGGACACTGTGGATTACAACTGGGGTTTCAATGAATACATTCTTCACACCAATTTCAAAATTCATTTTACCACGTCATACGGGGAGAAGGCTGTTGTAATAGAAGAATTCACAACAACGGAATACAGCGATCCTGAAGCATCCTACGACGGACCGAGGCCGACATCACCATACATTGTGCTGAAGAAGGTTACGTTCGAACATCTCGTGACCCTACATCAGTGCTTGCAGTTAAGGACTGAACATCTCGATTCACTCTCGAGAATGGTGAATTATTGTAAGACAGAAATAGTGAATTCAATTTGTGAACAGCTTGACCGTAATCAAATTAGTGACGGTTTGAATGTGCATGATACTGTGCGATTTATTGTAAAATTGCAAAAAGATCAGGTCTTCGATAGTGTATCATCGAAAACTTCGGAAATGTTTCCTGGTCTGCAATCGTTTTACCACGGTGTTATATTCCACGAAATATTAAATGTACTTTTAGATGAAATAATCGATCTAGTTTCTAAAAAACTAACGACACCGGAATGAATGTGTAATAAATATATAAATTGTTATGTATAATATCCTGCGAAATTTGAAATGTACTTTATATACCACGAATTTTAAAATGTACTCTATTAGCATCTAAGAACAAAAACGTTATTCTACTCGATGAAATGTTTAATTTAGTATCTAAGAAACGTAATAATCTGTAACACAAATGTAACAAAATTTTGGTAATAATAATCGCAATAAATATGTATGTAAATAAGATAAATAGTGTAATTTTTACGCCTCACCTTTAGCATTAAGATATAAAAATAATTATTCTCACAAAGTAACCGAAAATATAAAAATTAGAATTCTTTACAAACCAAGCCTACATATGTACTCAGTTCAAGCAGTTATGATAGTAGCATAAACAGTATATCCGTTAATTTTCTTAACTTTTCATACTCAGTTATTCATACATCTTTTACGGTCTACATATGTAACACCGTACTATAAACACCTGTATTATCGATTTTCATAGCCACTTCACGAAACACATCTTCTACCCGAACGCGCCAGAACAAAAACATGATTTTGTCATCTGGTGACCTTGGCTGATCGAGAATAGACCTACTCCACAGCTCGAGCAACCGTCGATTTTCGGCCTGTCGGTAACCTTGAGCAATCATTAGCCTCGGTGGACTCAAATCGTCGTTCCGCTCAAACAACCTCTCCGTATCGCTGGCTCATCGTTTTTCGGCCTATCGGAGTCCTCGTGCGATAGTTAACCGCATTGGGCCCAAATCACCATCCCACCCAACACCCTCTACCTTTCGTCGGCCCATCGATTATCGGCCCCTTGACAACCTTGAACGATCGTTAACACCATTGAGCCATAATCATCATCCCACCCACACAACACTCAACTTCAAACCAACAAACTCTCCCATTGTTACCTCGCCAATTTTCGGCTCAACGGTGACCTTGAACGGCCGTAAACATCGTTCGCCCCAATCGGCGTTCCACCCACAACACCCTCCCTTATCGATGCCCCGTCGATTTTCGGCCCATCGGTGACCTTGAACGACCGTAAACATCGTTCGGCCCAAATCA